>JACEFZ010009358.1:190000-290000 GCA_014155875.1 Cepaea nemoralis
CACGCATAAGAAACATCACTGTCACTGTGCACACCAGAATTCTCCTACAACACACACACACCCACCCACCCACACACACAAACACTGCCGCTGAACTTACCAGAACTATACACAGAGACAAGCTAGAACATTGCCTTCTACACACAGCCACATACAATAGCAACCACCGAGCCTGACTAATTACCACACGAGAGTTCAGTACGCCTGCACTCACACTTACTTTATATAACTTCTGGCAGCCTCGGTGTCCATCCCACAAGTAACAACCATAACATAAGAGCCAGCCGATGGCAGAAGTTGGATTAAACCACAAAAAGTCGCTAGAGTCCGAATTAAATGAAGATTCCTACAGCCACAACTACGAACCACAGGGCAACTGTTACCTCCCCCAAACTACTCACGCATCTGCTATATATCTGATGGTAAGGTAGGGGGGGGGGGAGACACAGCGTGCTGGATGACGTCAACATTGCATGCAGGACGGCACCGGGTCTAACTAAATCAAGGAAGTCTGTAAACCTTTGAAATACTAATACCCGCAATTAGCGGGACAAAACCGCGCGAAAGACTCAGAAATAATTTAGTCCCGGCATTTTAAAAATCATAAAGTCAAAATCATATTCTGGAATCTGACGCCGACATGTCTCTAAAAGTTTCCAGACAACAAACGTGAATAAATTATGCTTTTGATATTTCATGGCCAGTAACTACTCCTTGGTGGTGACGAAGTGGGCTGGCCCGTGTGGAGGAGACAAGGAGGGAACTAGTCGATTCCACAGACCTACGACAACAACAGACAGAAAGCGGGTCAGCCCACAAGATGAGTCAGTTCGACCAGATGAGACGGGAACCGCCGTGTCCAAAACAAACGTGCAATTCAATACCCGAGCAAAAAGAGAAACCCGCTCGCTCGAGCGAGAACATTATGTACCGCAAGGTATCGATCTGATATCCCCTTCCCGCCCCAATGTCGTTTTTTTTTTCTTCAAACATATAAACGGTAATGCTCACTACAGCTGCGCCTGGCGTCGCCAGCCCTCGCCAGCCGCCTCACCTTTTGATCAATACCTGCGCGATATACACAGCCACGCATCTTAAAGGACACCGGAAGGTTGGGGGGAGAGCAGAAGCAGACGCCAGGTCTAGATAATCGAAGCGGGAGGAGAGAGGGAAGCAACGCGACCAGGAGACAAAATCCATCTTAACTCTTTCTGTCCATGGCAGCTGCTACCTTCTTCTTCTTCTTCTAAAGTTAGTTGCATATCCTTTACAGGACGTTGCAGTCAACATGAGCATTTTTTTGCTGCTGTGATCTCTTGGCAAGTTTACGTTCAGTAGTTTGCCATTGCTTTCTGAACGACCGGCACCCATACCATTTATGTAAAACACCAACGTGGTCTGCTGTCAATTCATGCGCAGATGTTTCGAACGCGGGTATGCGGGATTACGAACTGCATCCGTAACACGTAACACCTTCGCCACGAAGGCGACATTCTTCTTCTACTACTACTAATAATAATAAGAAGAATTCTCAGATGTAGCTGCCACTTTAACTCTCTCTCTCTCTCTCTCTCTCCTCTGTCTCTCCCTCTGTGTGTGTGTGGGGGGGGGGGGGAGAGAGAGAGAGAGAGAGAGAGACAAACCGAGCAGGTGGAAACATCTAACGGCAGTGGAAATGTGGTTCATGAGGGAAATGCAAAGAATATCAAAGTCCTATAGAAAAACGAATATGACAGTCCTACAAGAATCAAATGAAAACCGTAAAGTGATTAGTGAAATGAGAAATAAACAGTCCAGATTTGTCAGGCATATGATGAAAAGAATAAACTTGAAAATTTAGTGACATCTGAGGGGAAAGCAAAGAGATAAATACCTGGACGGCGTGATCACATGGCATAAGTGGGACAAGAACACAGACCTGATCCAAGACTTGTGATCGTGCCAGATGTCCAACCATGGCCGCCCACGCTTACAAGCTTGCGACTTGATGATGGTGATATATTCATTCTGAACCATGGCACTCGGGTTACATTGGTTATTTTAAATATCATACGCCTTTCCTAATTCTTTTTGCCTTTTTTTTTTTTCTTATTACTCTAGCGCTATGATGTCCGTTAGTGTTATTAAATTAACTCATTCTTGGCAATTTTACATTCAGTTGTTTGCCTTTGCTTTCAACGGCTGATGTCTCATACCATCAAAATCAACACAAAGCCAACGGTTTCTAAATTGCCCGCGGCCAATTTCAAACCCTTGACTCCCTTATGTTGGGGAATTGTGAAGCTGTTTACACTGACCCCTAAGCCATACACACACAGGCGCTGACACTTAATGGAGTATCTGTGTACAATGAGGTCAGCATGGCTGAATGTATAAGAGCACTTGTTCTTAAACTTTTGGTGTGCTGATAGCGAGGTAGCGGATTCAACCCCTGCACCGGTCAGCTGGACTAAACTGTTGACTTCTCGTCCTTGACTTGGAGACGTAAATGACAAGTACCTCAGAAGTCAGAGTGGGTTCGCCTGATAGTGAAGGACACTGGTAATGGGGAAAGCTAATCCACACGCAAAAATTAGTCCAGTGCACTAGAAGTAGTAACACGCGTATGGATACTCTTGAGTTCAAAGCGAGCAAATACCAAAAAAATCTGTATACAATAAAAGTTGACACTTGACAAAAACCAGCATCATGCTTATCTCTCTGGGTGGGATCATTCTGTAAGATATCAGTATCTCCAGCAATTCTCCTGGCCTGACTTGACTCCACATGTCTACTACCATTACAGCTGTGGCAGCTTTATGGTTAGTGCACTTGATTATGTGGTCGGGGATCAATCCCCAGCAGTGGCATTGCAATTCTGGTATGGACACAATTTGATCTTCGTGGGTCTAGAGTCTGTGCACTGTGTGAAGATTCTCCTTGTGTGTTTTATGGAAAGGTAGCCATGATCTATGCAAGTGATTCTTTAGCAAACAGCTAAAACAAAAATATCATGTGCTTCTCGTGAGACTGTGAGGGAAAATATAAGCTCTAATCTCACAAAGTTTCACAATTTCTATGAGGGGGCTTCAAATCAAAACCTTAAAAGTGTGATAGAAAATACCATAACCATGCCATTGTCTTGTAACCTGTCAATATTATTGTTGTTAAGGATGTCAACAATATACAATAACACAAAGTAATACAGCTTTACAGAACAGAATTACGAAACAATACAAGGACGTTGCAGCGACTAGCCTTCATCAGCAAACAATTTACTGATGAAGGCTAGCCGTCACAACGTTCTTGTATTGTTTCGTAATTCTGTTCTGTAAAGCTGTATTACTTTGTGTTATTTTATATTGTTTACATTTCTCCAGCTTTACCACAGTTCCTCTAATTATATTCATATTTTAAGGATGTGAAGAGTGTTAAGCATGTGGTATCATGATGCAGACAAACATGGTGACGTCATAAAGACAGTTTAAAAAGTTGACCGCCCCACTTTTGACATGCACCAAAGAGAAGCAGCATACTGTTATCCGTCTTTTGATCAGTGAAGGGGTGAAACCTGTAAAAATTCATCGGAGAATGAAGGTCCAGTATAGTGATGTATGCCTGTCAGTCCAGCAAGTGTATGAGTGGAGTATGAAAGTTTCAAAACTTTTCGGTCCGGTGAAGAGTCACAGCAGGTGGTGCATGAGCGGTTACATACGTGACCAAGAGAATTTTTTTCTACAGGAATTCAAGCACTTTATAAGCACTGTAGGACTTGCATTGAATGCTGTGGTGACTACATTTGATACAATTGTTCCATACTTTTTCAGAATATATTCACACACACACACACACATTTAAGGTTTTCATTTGAAAATGTTTTCATCGTATATTGTGTATTTGGAGCTATAAAGCACTAAGTTTCTATACTGTGTATTTGGAGCTATAAAGCGCTAGTCTCACTAAGTTTCTATACTGTGTATTTGGAGCTATAAAGCGCTAGTCTCACTAAGTTTCTATACTGTGTATTTGGAGCTATAAAGCGCTAGTCTCACTAAGTTTCTATATTGTGTATTTGGAGCTATAAAGCGCTAGTCTCACTAAGTTTCTATACTGTGTATTTAGAGCTATAAAGCACTAGTCTCACTAAGTTTCTATACTGTGTATTTGGAGCTATAAAGCACTAGTCTCACTAAGTTTCTATACTGTGTATTTGGAGCTATAAAGCACTAGCCTCACTAAGTTTCTATACTGTGTATTTGGAGCTATAAAGCACTAGTCTCACTAAGTTTCTATACTGTGTATTTGGAGCTATAAAGCACTAGTCTCACTAAGTTTCTATACTGTGTATTTGGAGCTATAAAGCACTAGTCTCACTAAGTATCTATACTGTGTATTTGGAGCTATAAAGCACTAGTCTCACTAAGTATCTATATTGTGTATTTGGAGCTATAAAGCACTAGTCTCGCAAAGTTTCTATCCTATATATTGAAGTGCTCATCTTGGCAAGTTTACAAGTTTCTATGTCGCATAATGTGTATATAAAATGTGAGTCTTGGCAAGTTTCCAAGTTTCTGTACTGTTTATTAAAGCTCTAGTTTCCCCAAGTTTTTATAAGAATGTGAACACAGACAATGAACAAAGCAGCCATCTGAGGAAGCACATAGTAAATGTATGCTATTTACTATCTCGATATAAATCTTTATTACTAATTTCCCCCCAAATGCACTTCAACCAATGCTAAATCAGTACTGCTGTGTGGATCAGAAATATGGACAACAACTAAAACAAATAATAATAAACTGCAAACATTCATTAACTAATGCTGGCACAGAATAGAAATAGAAGGACTAAACTGGTATGACAGAAACACTAATGAAAGCATACGGAGAGAACTAGGCAGATTCCAGTAAATCAAGAGGTGAGGAAAAGACGCTGGCCATCGATAGAACACACACTGAGAAAACCTGATGACATTGTAGCTAGAAAGTATGTTCTCTGGAAAGCACAAGGCAAACTAGAGGAAGACCAAACAAGATATGGAGAAGAGAATTAAAGACAGAACAGAGATGAATAATATGAAGGTGTTGTGTAGGGAACTGCAGGAAGTAGCCAAAGATAGGACAGCTTGGCATGAGTTGGTTGACAGCCTACACTCCAAAGAGTGATGGAGGGCAGAAGAACAACGGCTTCAGGTGAGGATCGTGTGGATACAGAGACTCTAAATGGCAGCCTGCCATACTTCACAAGTTCCAACTACTCAACCCATTTACTCCATTGAGATTTCGGAATGGCTGTGTAAGTGTATAAATGAAAGGCTTGGTTGTCATTCTGACAGAGGGCTACATATAATGCTACAACCTTTGTGACAGCATCCATTTATTTCAGGCGCCTGATCTGGAGCAAATACTTGAGATCATGACCTTCCAATCCTCTCCGTCATTTGACATTTTAAAGAAGATGTTCTTATGTTATTCTTGGTCATTCTGTTGTCTAAGCTTTCCACATACATCTTTCTCTGTCTTCCTTGCCACTATTGCCCAGTATTTTCCCCACAATTGGCTAATTCCTCTATTCAAGCTCTTCTGATAATATGTTCCATAAATTTCATTTGTCTTTGTCTTATGGTTTTGATACATGATCTAGTTTCACCTGCTACTGCCAATACCTCAGCGTGTGTTGCTTTCTCTGTCCACAATATTCTCAACACTCTTTTCAAAATCCACACCTCCACTGCTTTCAGTTTTTTTAAATGTGTTCAAAACAGTTGTCTTTTGTAATTGCTTGCTTGCTTGTGTTCGTTGGCTTGAGCTCCAACGCGAAGTCCTGTATGTCGGATGAAGGCATCCTGTTGTCCAACATCAGTGTGATGTCATACAGGACCTGAGTTTTGCGTGGGTATCCGTTGTCCCATGTCTGGCTTATTGGTGTGCAGACTGGTGGTTCCTCGCCGTACAGGCAGACACTCTCCGACTTCGGAGGAATCGGCGATCCTACTGACTTTAGCCAGGACCCCGAAGGGACCTGTTGCCCAGGACGCTCGACGAGGACGCGTCAATAGGTCTTGGCCAGTATATAACCCGGACCTGGTGCCTTGGAAACACCTCTGCGTCCCGTCTTTTGTAATTCTTCCATCAGCTCTTTTCATTTCCAGCTTCTCTAAGAGCTTAAGATGAGCTCTTTGTTTCCATGGAATGTGACCTATCTGTCTGTATAACCACATTTCTAAGGCTTCAATTTGATGTTCGAATGCCTAGTCATTGCACTCGCTTCTTTACAATTTAGTAGTAATGAATACATACATACATAAAGACAAACAGGCACACATAGGCAGACAGACACGGGTTTTGGAAGGGTTGTTGGATGAGCAGGCAGACTTGCATATACATGCATGCATGTACAAGTTGGCAGTAATTAATTCCCAGTAGTTTCTGTCCTCAGCTTTCGTAATGCTGCTAGTCTGTATCCTGAAAATATCTTAATATCTTAATGTTATCTGTCCATTTTTATTTTTGACACCCTCTAGCCCCACCCACCCCCCCCCACCCCCCAAAGGGGGGGGGGGAATTTTAGGGTTTCGGGGGGGGGGGGGGGGAGAATTAAGATTATTTCAAGATCTCGTTAATACAAGAACCGATTACTTGATATTGTTTTTCCCTTCATACTGTACGGTTCTGTACGTCTCACCCTTCTAAAATTCAATTTATAAAGTAAGTAAACCCACAAATCATGTTGTATGTGGACGTCTAGACTTTTTTTAATATGTGCTATTAAATTTAGCTTCCATTATTATGTAGGGGTGGGGCAGGATTTTTAGGTAGGAAATACGAAAGAATGACATTCTGAAAATATGGTGAAGGGGGGCACGGGGCCAAAAAAAGGTTGAGAACCACTGCTCTAGATCTTTTACTTTGCCCTCAACATTTCTCTCCAATATGGTTTTCATTAGATTCTTATATCATCTGAAGTGACCAAAGCATCTTCTCTTTCTCATTTTTATTTTCTTCAGCAGCACTCTTTTTGAAAAATTGTTCTAGAAGATTAAATATTCAAAAGCCTTCATTTATGCTCCATTATTATAATCAAGGGCCAAATGTGGCCAGTCAGGTGAAGCTGACTGCTTATTTTTGTGTGACATTAAAGTAGGTTACATAATTTAGTGACTGATTTTAAAAGTTAAAATATGCATATCATAATAACAATGTTGCATATCATAATAACAATGTTACACAATTAACCCTATATTCGGTTGTCAAAGTAAATAACTACCTGTGGAACATCTAAATGTTAGAATTTGGATTGGAAGACTAAACTTGTTTTTAATTCATTTTCTAACAACACTAGAAACAAAGGCTGTGTTTTTTTTGGCAAGAGGATAGACTTCATTGCACCGAGTTTTATCCTATATGGTTTAACCTCCATCCACAGAGCAACCTGCCAAAAGTGGCACACAGAGCATGAACTCTGTAGCCCCAGCAATCCAGAATCCAAAACTGAACCTACAACCTTTAAAGCTCAAGACAGGTGGCATGACCACTTCGCCATGGAGACTACAAACTGCAGTTCACCACAATGAATACATAGGGCATATGCTGGCATTGTCAGTTGCGTATGGCAATTAATGAGCTAAAGATCTGCATCAGTTCTTTATAATTTCTAAAGAAATGATTATTTAATTTTACAAATGCTCACAGCAACCATCAGAAATCAAACATAGTTAAATTAATATTTATTAATATTATACTGTTTCAGAATTTTCAAGTCCATGGCAACATTATTGACTCTATAGTTCTTTACAACACACACTAAGAAATACACCCTGCATGCAGTGACAAGCACTTCTCAAACACACAGCAATCATCAAACTCAAGCCTGTTCACACTACAATATTATAGAATGAATGCAACCCTGAAATAACTCTCACAAAGTTTACACAGACATGAGGGCTCTCTTACCTTTCTTCTGGAGCTTTAGAATCTGCCATGCTAGTCTCCAATCACAGCTTAATCATTGTCTGAAACAGTGAGGTAATGCATGTCAATAAATATGTCACATATATATGCTGAAATATGTAAATATCTAGTCTGTTTTCATGAATGTTATAGGTTCTTCTTCAAGTGCCTAGTCTGGAGCTGGCTCATCATCATTATGTGCCATAAGGATTAGCATGGGCAGTCATGTTTACATGAAACTTTGAAGTACTATAGGTAACTAAAGATATGGCATATCAAAATTTTGATAGGATAACACGGGTTCTAAGAGATTCTGAGGAAATATGGACAAGGAGTAATGAATGAAAATGGAGAATTATTCACCAATTTTTGTACAGTGAATCAATGTCACAGATGGAAATGTTTTCCAGACACAAAAGAATACATCAGGCAACATGGTCATCACCCGACTAAAAAACAGAAAACCAAATTGACCATATCTGTATTAATAAGAAATTTAGGTCACCTGAACATATTGTACAAGTTTTTATAGGAGCAGATATAAATTCAGATCACTATCTGTTGATAAGTAAAATTAAGTTGAAATTTAACGGATATGGAAATCAATACCACGTGGGATATCTATAACAGAGTATCTTAGCAGAGGGGGATTTATCGTGGTGTGCAATGGGAAGATTATTATGGGCACGGTTGGGCACATCACTAAGAGGTAGCTAGGGCTTGTCATTCTATGACGAGCATCTTGGGAACAAAGTCAGTTGTGACCATTCTAACATCCAAGAAGGTCGCAAGATCATTGTGGGCACCATCTGGAGGGAAATATGATCTGAATGTAACAATATATCTGGTTTGTACTTCAACATTTTTTAAATGAGAAACGATGTAACTTCTAATAAACTGTAAACTAAACAACGGACGGAGTTGGAGTGACTTCTGTTAGTGTCATTCGTCTGAACTACATCGCCTCCTCTAACCACTGCTATATATCTCAGACATCAAGCAACTAAGAAATAATCCATGGGCAAAAAGTACCAGGTCCTGCAACAGTTAGTAGGCAAGGTAAGTAGAGAAGACTGCTGGCATCAGGTATAAAAGCATTTGGAGCGAATCATGAACAGATATCCTTGGACAAAAGGGAATTTAAAAAATTAAGCATTGATAATGACCAAGAGCTATACAAAATAGAAAGAAGGAAACAGAACAAAACAAATGTAAACAATAGCAAAATCAGAGCGACTAAATTCATAGTCCATGAAAAATTCAGAGAAGCTAATAAAGAAGTTAGGAAGTAGACAAAGATGAATAGGGAGTCTCTGTGGCAAAGTGGTCAAGCCGTCTGACTCGGGCCCTGAAGGTTGTGGGTTCGATTCTGGGCCGCATCCTTTGGTTCACAAGTGCATTTTTTCAGAGACTCTCAGGGGTCGTCGCTGGAGCTATGGAGTTTGTGCTTTGTGCGACGCTTTCTGCGCTGTGGAAAGAGACTGGGCTAAAATCCGGTGCAATGAAGTCGACCCTGTCGACTTTTAAGCGACCCTTTTCAAGATAAAAAAAAAAGAAAATTGTTGCATATCCCTTACGGGACGTTGCAGTCAACACCAGCATTTTTCAGCTGCTGTTGATGTACTAGGCAAGTGTTACGTTCAGTAGTTTGCCATTGCTTTCTGAACGACTGGCTCCCATACCAGCATGTTATAACACAACGCGACATGGTCTGCTGCACAAATCGGTCGCAGCTGAGCTTCGAACACCTGGTACCCGACTCACGACCCGCATTCGCAAGCTTTTAGCCATGGTGCCAGCTAAAAGATAAAGGTATTTTCAAGATAAAGGTGAATAAAAGCCAATATTTAGATAGTGTAGCAAGGTAGGCAGAAGTAGAAGCAAACAAAAGGCACCACACAGTACCATAAAAAAATAGCAGGAAAATATAATCAACCAAAAATAGTAATGAGAAAGTTCTCAGCAACATTAAAGATCAAATAAACAGATGGGCTGAATATTTTGAGAAACTTCAGAATATACCAGTCTCAAAAAGACCCTACAGATGTCCAGTATATAATCAACCAAACATAGTAATGAGAAAGTTCTCAGCAACATTAAAGATCAAATAAACAGATGGGCTGAATATTTTGAGAAACTTCAGAATATGCCAGTCTCAAATAGACCCTACAGATGTCCAGTCAGAAGAAGATGAGCTGGATATCAACTGTGAGAAACCATCTAATAGAAAAAAATCACATAAGTTCTGAAACTACTGAAAGATAAGAAAGTTACAGGTCCAGATGGTGTTCCTGCATAAGTTATTAAAGGCAACATAGTTGAAATTGTCCATTTTTTTTTTTAAATTATTTGTTTTTGGAGAAAAAATTGTTGCAGGTAAAACAAAAAGTGGAAAATCTTTGGATGAGTCAGGCGGAAAACATTATTCAACAGGTATGTTCACTAGAGGACACAGAATCAGGCTAATAATGGATGCCAGTGCCAGAAGTGTGTGGTACGTCTTTTTCAGTCTACATTAGGCTGGACAGAGAAGCAAACAACAAAACATATGGTCACTGAAACAAAGTACAGGAAATGATTTTTTTAATTCCTCCAAGGGGAATTAAAGTTAATTATCACCTTGGAGGGTGATATAATCATCTACACAGATGAATCTGTTGTGCAGCATTGTGGAGCTCATGGGCTTTCACGTACCAGATTGAAGAAAAAACTGTTAAGAAAGACAGCAGAACTTTTGCAGCAAATACAAGCAGTTTAACCACGGAGGTCAAGGCAGTAACAAAGGCAACAGCGTGGCTGGAGACAGAGACTCATTCATGCATGTTGTCTCAGCGACTGCAAGACTATGCCAAGGAAGTTCGAGGTGAGCTCTGCCAGAAAGTAACAGCTTGAATCTTTGAGGAGGTCAAGACACTAATATCTATTTCATTTTTATTCCTGAACAAGCTGGTGTAAGAGGAAATGAACAAGCTTTTAAGAGACTTGTGGGCATGGCTGCCATGGGGAGTGGACAAGCAGTGGACCAAGATGGCATCCTAAATGCCCTCAAGGAGGCATCATCATTAAGTGCCCTGCCAGCTGGCGTAGGCATGCATGGCTCTCCACAAATCTCGGTCTTTGGTTTTCTGGATCAACTCTGCTGCTGATATTCCTCCATGCCACTGTCTCAATCCATCCAGCATAATTTCTCTTGGTCTGCCTTTGCCTCTCTTCCCCTCGATCTTTCCAGTTGTCACGATATTCTCCAATGCCTCTCTTCTCATCACATGACTGAAGAAAGATGTTTCATTCTTTCTTGTTGTTGTATATAATGTTCTAGTTCCATTAGCCTGTTTCAGGCAGTCATTGTTAGTTACTCTGGCAGTCAAAGGAATTTGCAACATTTGTCTCAGGAACCACATCTCTGTTGCTTCTAATTTCTTCTTAATTTGTTAATTTACATTCCAAGATTCACTGCCATAACATAGCATTTCGGCACTCTCTTTCTTACATTCAGTGATAGTGACTTATTGCATAAGATACTCTTCATTTTCTGAAATGCGGCTTTTGCTTGCCCTGTTCTGCTCTTAATCTCTGTTGTACATCTTCCATCTGATGTTATAAATGCCCCTAGGTATCTAAAATTATCCACTTGGTTAAGAATTTTTCCTTCTATTTCTATGTCAGATTTTGGTGTCACCATTTTCTTTGATATCACCATTGTTACTGTTTTCTTGATATTCAAGAAGAGTCCTTTCCTTGCACTATCTGTTACTACAGTGTCCAACAATTGTTGTAGGTCTGTTGATTTATCTGCCACTAATACTGTGTCATCTGCATAGATTATATTATTTATATTATAACCTCCAACTAGTATTCCTGGCATCTCTTTGATCTCTCTCATTATTACTTCGCTATATAGGGAGAAGAGATCCGGTGACAAGACACACCCCTTTCATACTCCTAGCTTTAGCTGTTCGTAACTACCCTCTTTATTTCCCATTTTAATTGCTGCTACTTGGTTCCAGTATATATTCTTTATTATTCTTAAGTCTTTCCCATGCAATGTTGATATTTTCCAACATTTTAATCAGCTCATCATGTTTTACTTTATCAAATGCCTTAGTATAATCTATGAAGCACTAAATATATGTCTCTCTGTTTACCTCAGGGAGGCAGAATGAGTTAATGACTCAAGGCATGGATGTGATTCTGCAACTTTGACCACACTGCACGAACATCAAAGTAAACAGGGTCAAGCTAGACAAGAGCGACCTGTGGGAAACTAAAGAAGAATATTCAACCAACACAGAACTGGTGTCATCAGTCGCTACACGCTGAGGGAGATACTGAAGAAACAATCTGAGCACTTAAGGACTAATAGTTTGATGTGCAGTGAGGATGATCTTCATTGATTGATTGATTGATTGATTTAGGAATCGACATCACAGCATTTGGGGCATTCCCATAAGCGCTCCGTCCCCATCCTCAGCAGCCAGCGAAGAGTTCCAACACCAAAAGTACCAGCAGCAATCTGATTATATGTCCATCTCGCCTTTCCTCTGAGCGTTGAGCGTTGGCCAGATCCCCTCGTCACTCCTCACTGTCTCATTCTTGCCAGACCATGGTAATCCATTTGCTCCTCCGAGGTGTACATGTGCTCCCACAAGGCTGCAACCACGTCTGTCTTGTCATGTATCAATACTCCACCAAGTTCTGCAGAGCCAGCCAATCTGTCCGCCTGTTAATTTCCCAGCACACTGGCATGCCCCGGAGAAAAGATCCAGGCGATGCTTGTCACCCGTGACCTCCAAAGCGAAATCAAGCCACTCTGCACGAAGCCTGCCCGTCCTCACCCTCGCCAGCATGCTTTCTGAGTCAGTTACAATCACAATGTGTGTGTGTGTCATATTCTCCATCCAGCGGAGAGGTGACTGCCTCCACCTCCATTCTTAAGCTGGATGTTGTGAGGATGATCTTTTGATTAGCTAACTAGACTGGCTTATGAAGACAACCATACTACTGCCAGAAACTGAATTCAATTAACTCTGAGCAGCTTGATGGTATGGACTGTGTTCATGACAATGCTTTCATTTTGCATGTAAAATACATCAAGCAAATAATAACTCAATATTTACAGGTGAAACCTCACTTCAAGAGGTGGAAACATACACATATTTAAGGTAGCAATGTAGCTGCAAATGGGAGAACAGAAAGAAAAATTAAACAAAAGGAGTCCAAAGACCAATGAGCATTAGCACAAGGAAAATTGTGAAAATCAAAGAAATTAAACTAGCACAAAACTTAAAATATTTTACTCTAACGTCAAATCAGTGCTAATGTGTGGATTATAAACGTGGAGAACAACTAAAACAATTACTAACAAACAACACACATTCATTAATTGATGCCTACAAGGAAATAATTAACTAAAAACGTATGATAGAATCACTAATCCCCTCTGACGTGTCTCCACCTTACCGTGGTAGAGGGATTTGAGTGTTCCAATGACCCTAAGAGCTATGCCAATGGTAGCACAGCTACTGGTAGGGTCACCCATGTTGGACAGGTCAAGGGATAGGAACCAGATGAAGAGAGACACACACCTGCTGCCTTGTAGGTAGAATGGGGATAGTCAAAGGCTAGGGAGAGCACACCTGAAAAATGCTTGTCAAAATCGGATGTACTGAGCCACAGGCTTGACAAAACAGTGCAAGGTGACTTAATCAATCCATGACGCCACAAATTAAAATTAATCAGTATGGTGCTAATCCCGTGAAGTCTCATCAGGCGGTGATAGTGCCAGGACTCTGCCTCAAGGGGGTCCATCCAATGCTACTGGTGGTCACCTTCCCCTGTGCTGTGGGGTCAAGGCACAGAGGAGTAGGGTAAAGTTATTGAGCAAACACCCCGGACACTCAACATACTACAGTGGAATGCCGAAAGAGTTTCTAACAAGAAAGTTTCCCTAAAAGATCGTCTTCATAAATATAGAATAGATGTGGCATGCATTCAAGAGAGACGCCTCAACGCCCATCACAGATTCTCAGTCAGAGATATCAGGCCACACGTTTCGACTGCGAAGGACACAAAGGAGTTCTAATACTTACATGAAATACAATACCTTGCAGTGAAGTATCTGTGATCTCTGACAACCAAACAGAAATTATAGGTGTTGATATAATGATAAAGGACGGTGAAAATAAGAATTTACAATCTGTATAGCCCTGCAGATCAGGACCTTACCCTTTAAAACATGAAAATAACTGACACAAACTGCATTATTGTCGGAGACTTTAATAGCCGTTCTGAAAGATGGGGACACCCAGATACTGACAACAGAGGAGATGAAGTGGAGGACTGGGAAATAGACTCAAATCTCCATCTACTCAACAAAGCGGATGACACACCAAGCTTCTACTCCAGAAGATAGATTACCACTTCTACTCCAGACTTAGCTTTCTGCACAGGAGACATCCTCCACAAAATCGATCGCCACGTGCTTGACCAATTAGCAGGCAGTGACCACAGACCAATCAAGCTTCTAATGAATATGGAGTATGTTCCACAGGAGCAAAAGCCAATGTCTCGCTGGAATTACACACAAGCTGATTGGGATAGATTTGCCATACCAACAGACAAATATTGTGAAAACATAAATACATGACATGGCAACTTGAAATAAATGGTGGAAAATCTAAACAAAGCAATAATACAGGCGGCCACTGAGCCCATTCCAAAAGGAGCTAGGAAAAACTACAAACCATACAGGATTGAAGAACTACAAATTTTGGAGGATGAAGTTGAAGATGCCAGGAAGACAGTAGAGAGACAACAAACAACTGAAGCGAACATCTCTCTCAAAGCCATCTCAGCAAAATATAAAAGAACAGTAAATCAAACAAGAGATTGCTGGAGGGAACAAACAGAAAACCTAAACTTTGACAGGGATGGAAACAAACTATAGAAACTAGTGAAAGCCATGAACAATGAAGAACCTAGAAACAAACAAATAACAATTAAACAAGGAAATGCCTTGCTTACAGGAAAAAAAGGCTGCAAATGCACTAATGGAACACTATGCTAAGTGCAATCCACATTGATATTACAACCGAACAGAAGAAAGCAATCAAAGATAAACAGACACGCAGAAATACAGAGACAGCAGGAGAATATATTGTGGTAAATCTAAAGATGGAAGAAATGGAACAGGCTATGAATACCCTAAAAAAGAAGAAATCACCAGGAAAGGATGGAATCACAAATGAAATGCTTATAGGACTCGGCACTAAAGCAAAAAAAGAAACTACTAGAAGTCCTAAATTACAGCTGGAAGAGAGGAACTGTCCCACAGGCATGGAAGGAAGCTCTACTAATACCAGTCCCAAAGAAAGGAAAAGACCTGGAAGAACCAAATGGCTATCGACCTGTCAGTCTACTTAGCTGTGTAGGAAAATTAATGGTACACATTATCAATGGCAGGCTAACATGGCATCTGGAAGAAAACCAACTTTTCACACCACACCAAGCAGGATTCAGAAAGTACAGATCCACTGAAGATCAAATAACCTAAATAGCTCAGGCCATATAGGATGCCTTCCAAGAGAAAAAGCACACACTAGCGGTCTGGATAGATTTAGAAAAAGCATTTGATAAAGTATGGAAGGAAGGACTAAAAGTAAAACTGCAAAAAATGCATGTTTGTGGGAAAATGTACAAATGGATCAGTCACTACCTTGAGAACAGAACTGCCAAGACAAAAGTACAAGGACAAACCAAAAAAAAAGATGCTGTTGGAGCAAGGTGTCCCCCAAAGAGGAGTTCTTTCACCATCATTATTTCTAGCATATATAAATGACATCACAGACAATTTTCCAGCCAGAGTACACACATCCTCCTTTGCAGATGACCTAGCCATGTGGACATCTGAAGACTATATTAGTACAGCTAACAGCAGAATACAGCAAACCTTATTAGCGCTAGAGGACTGGTCAAAATTATGGCTAGTGAAGATAAGTGAGTAGAAACAACATGCACAGTGTTCTCCCTCTCAAATAAAACTCAGCACCCTAAGCTGGTATTGAATGGAAAATTATTGAGCCATGAAGAAAATCCAAACTACCTAGGAGTCACCTTTCATCATCACCTGACATGGAAGACACAGGTTGAAAATTTTTTTACAAGAGCAAGGCAAAGAAAGACAATCATTAACAAGTTTGCTGGTACAACGTGGGAAGCAGATGAGAAAGTTCTCAAGAAGTTATAAACTGGACAGGTGAGGCCAGTATATGGCATCGCAGCTTGGGCAACAGCAGCTAAGTCAAACTTTAACAAAATAAGTACAGTCCAAAATCAAGGAATGCAAATCATAACTGGAAGCCTGAAGACAATGCCTATTAATGAACTAGACAAGATCACATGTGTACAACCAATACAGGATAGAAGAGATAGCAGAGTCCAGCAACAAGCAGAAAAATTTAGAAAATTGACAGACCACCCCATGTATAAAGGGTTTAATGGTTTTGAAAAGGAGAGACTGAAGCGTAGAACTTTGTAGAAACTGCAAAACAAAAGATTAGGGCAGATTCTATACTTATCAACAGTCAAACCCATTTACAATGCACACAAGTTCCCAGCTTGGAGACAGCAACAACTGCCTGAGATGATAGAAAATATTCCTGGTATTGAGAAAAAGAACATTCAGAATTAAACAGAAAGAAGAAAAACAGCCCTAAACTACATAAAAGAGCATTACCCAAGTAGCAATTGGACCCATGCATATACGGATGGATCAGCCAAAAATTCAATAGAAAATGGAGGAGGAATTCTCCTAAATTTAAAAAACAAATGGAGTGAAAAAAAATAGTCAGTGGCACATGAAAAATTCTCACGTAACTTCAAAGCAGAGGTAGAGAGAGGCTTTGAAAACTGCAGCAGAAATGCTCCTGATGGAGGAAAATAAAGAGAAGCAAATAGCTTCTCCCTATTGCAGAACTAACAGACCTAAGAGCAGCACGCCATGGACTACGTCAGAAATCCAAAAAAGTTTTAATACAGTGGATCCCATCACATTGCAGTATACCTGGAAATGAAGAGGCTGACAGACTGGCAAAAAAGGGCAGACGACATAGAAATAACCTATAATGAGGCAAAGGTTTATAAAAAGCACTTATAGAACCAAATGGGAATCAGAGCATCCAGGCCACCAGAAAGATGATGCATATTACCAGCTCGACCGAAGTGAACAAGTGGCAATCTTCAGACACCGCACAGGACATAACAGGCTGAAATACCACTTGCTCAATGAACTACAGATAGGAGATACTGATGAATGTAATTGTAGAACTGGTAAAATGACAGCTAGACATTTGCTGCAGGAGTGCCCAATATATGCAGAACAGAGAAAGATATTTTGGCCCACACCTGCTTCATTTGAGGACAAGCTCTATGGAGATATCAACAAGCTTAAGTTGACTGCAGCTTTATTTAACTACATTCAGGTTGACATTTAAAGGTGCATGAAGAAGCATTTAGACTGCCACACTTCATACCACAGGTATGTCGGTTACACAAGCCTCCCAGAGGCATGAAATGGAATATTGCTTGGATAGCAAATCCATTACGTGGAAAGTCCCAAATGAAAGCTCACTGTGTGGATGTCATCTGCAGACTGCATTCTTCTGGTTTCCGGAGGAACGGCCTGTGGTGAACGGAAGGCCCAATATACGGAAGTGAGGCTAAGCAGCCATGTGCAGGATGTGACGATTCCTTGGGTAAGCCCTGTACCAGAGCGCTATGTGTCGGCTCTGCAATTATGGAAGCCTCCTTGGATGGCAGGGAATGCCCATGGTCTGCCCCTGCCTTCCCTTGAGGGCTGACCAGGATGTCTTCAGCTGTTCTAAATGGGCCAGCTGGGAAGGAGGAATAACACCACAACAGTGAGAGCCAAACATCCTACGAAACACCCGTGAAGGTAACCTGACCAACAAATGCCTGAAGAAGTAACATGTGTCGGACGAAAGGTTCAAATATCGCAGCTCTGCTGTAAACAGGCACACGTCTAAAACAACATTCTGGACAAACGCAGAAGAAGAAGAATCACTAATAAGTAGCTTATGAAGAGATCAAAGAACAAAATAAACTGCAAAGAATCATGTCACTAAAAGACACTGAAGCTGAATAGAAAACACATTAAGAAAGCCTGTTAAAAGTATAGCTAGAAAGTTCTTTCTCTGGAATATGCAGATTACAATAAATAGAGGGAAATCTAAAAAACAATGGAGAAAAGAATCAGAGACAGCAATGAATCTGAGGAGTTAAGAACCGACACACTGCACTCAGGACATTCCTATATGTGCTCCATCCCCTCGTTCAACAGCCAGCGAAAAGTCATACTACTAATCATTCCCACCGCTATCTGATTTAAAGTTCTGGTCTTCCCTCTCAGTTTTGAGATTCTTCCAGAACCCCTACCGATTCCCTGCAATCTCATTCTTTCCACATACGGATTCTCAATCTGTTCCCCCGCCTTCTCCACCTGGTTCCACAAACGCATGACCACCTCCCCCCTTGTCCATAGGCAATCTGCCAATAAGAGGTGGATTTCCTGCCAGTTCATCAGCCTGTTCATTCCCCGCATGGTCAGGGCAAAATATCCATACAATTCTCACAATCTGTGACCTCTGAAGTGATGATAGCCATTCCACACGAAACATTCCTTTCCCCACCTTACTAAGCATACTCTTTGAATCCGAAATGAATACAATGTAGGTTGCAGTAGTCTCCTCTAACCAAAGGAATGCCACTGTGACTGCTTCCACCTCCATTCTCATGCTGGATAGTGTAGTCTCATATGCCAGACTCTCCCTTTTCAAGACTCGTCCATTAGACTTTGCAATAAAGCCCCAACCACTACGTCTGTTTCTCACCAATGACCCATTGGTGTAGATGACTGTCACCTTGATGTGTATAACTCTGGATCAGTTTTTGCACTTGAAACTCAGTGCGGCCCGCTGCCCATTCTCTGCACTCATGACCCAGAGTTACTATTCATTGTGCCAGTCCGTCATGTCTTCCGGAACTTCAACCCACTCATTTTCATGATTGATGGTCTCCAGATCACACACCTGAAGAGGACATGGGGGACGCTGCAAGTGATGGAAAAAGAAGCAGGAGTGCTTGGGGGTGACTTAGTTGAATGAATTTTCTGCATTTGGAGATAAAAGGCAGAAGAAGGAACAGAAATATCCTTTAAGTTTGTGTCGAAAATGATAATATTGTGACATGGGAAAGGAAACTGGCCATCTCATTTCATTAGGCCATGGTCTAGAATTAAGAATATGTGAAAACCTAACAATAACACAGCAGCTAGCTGATCTAAGTAATCGATGGTTACCAATGAATACAAATTACAAATGAAATGAAATCTTTCATCATTCATAACTAGGAAAACTGAAAACAGTATCAATGTCTAATCCAACACTTATTATCTGATTATCATATCAACTCACAGGAGTATTGTGGTACGTTTCACCAATAATCAATCAGTCTTGACAAGTTGAATCAGCAGACAAAATGAAATGAACTAGACTGACTGATGACTGGTCTGGCAAATATTTCGGAATATTGATGAAGACTCAGTGACATGTAGAACTGTGCCTATTCTGTTACTCCAAGTTGATAAGAAGAAAGTATCACACACGTTTGAATAATTCACTTCATTCCATTAGTTGCTAGTGGCGAGTTTTCACAAAGGAAGGGGGAAAGTATTCGATTCGTCATTCGTTTATCGATCGCCACCCATCTAGTTGTCAGCAGTTAACATGGCGGATGTTGCGAAATAACGCGTATCAACGTTTTGCGAGAGTTTGTATTTTCATCATCATCCAGTGGCTTGGCCGGTGTAGAACTTCGCTCCATGACAAAGATGTTTTTTTTTTTCTTTACTTTAGAAGACCCCAGCATTTAATGGCTATTTGTGACTGTTTTATTTTTACATACTACTGAGGCCGTTCCGTGGCGAAGGTGTAACGGACGCAGTTCGTAATCCCGCATACCATATCCCGGCCGAAACACAGCTGCGGGAGATTTGGCAGCAGACCGACTCGCGCTTTTTAAAAATGAAAATTGTATGAGTGCCGGTCGTTCAGAAAGCAATGGCAAACTACTTAACCTAAACTTGCCAAGAGATCACAAACAGCCAAAAAATGCTGGAGTTGATTGCTACGTCATGTAAGGAAGTGGTATACAACTAATTTTAACTTAACATACTACTACTACTGGCTAAATTGTGCAGACAACAATAACGACAGCCAGAAATTGAATCCAATGGACTCCCCTGACAAAGCAGCTCGAGGAGCTGGACTTTCTGACTTTATTGCCCCCCCCCCCCCCCCCCCCCACACACACTTCTCACACATGAAATCAGACGCGTGGTAGGCCTAAACTAACAACCAGTGTTGCCATTTTAGTGCTTTTCGCACTAAATTTAGTGCTTTTTCAAGTCATTTAGTGCGAAAATTTTGCTTTTAGCGCGGCCGCGTAAATTTAGTGCTTCACAAAATTTTTGGTGCTTTTTGGTGCTTTTTTGGGGTGGGTAAAAATTACTTTAAAAATCATTTTGGGAACACTAAAAAGCCGAATTTGAACTGAAGCGAGGGAGTAAAACAGTCTTAGTACGTTACCGCGCAATATTCAACTAATTTAACTCCCTTTAATACGATTTAGCTGAAAGCGAACGCCATCTTGCAGACAAGTCCAAACGTCAATACATTAGCTTGTAATCGAGTTCATAATTTTGTGGTGTCTACATTATCCTTTCATTTAAGCTTATTTGTGTTTCACCATGAGCAAGAAATATTGTCAACATTTCAGAGAACAGTGGCTCAGTGACACGAGATTTCAAAAATGGTTGTTAAAAGTAGAAGGGGATAATACTAAGTGTTTTTGCAAATATTGCAAATGTTCAATTGCAGCCAGGTTAAATGATATTGAGAGGCACAAGAATACAACGAAACATCAGAAAGCCGAACAACCATTCAGTACACAAAGGCAAACAACAATTGCATTTGACAAACTGAAAGATGATGTCAAAGAAACAGAAGGATGCATGTCTTTGTTCATAGCTGGCCATTGTTCGCTTCGCGTTGTTGACCATTTAAGTGAACTCTGCAAGGTACACTTTGGTGACAGCAAAGGTTGCAAGAACTTTAAGCTTAGGAGAACTAAGTGCAGAGCAGTTATTTCAAATGTACTTGCACCATATTTCACAACAGACTTGACAGCTGATATTGGCAAAAGTAAATACAGCTTATTGATTGATGAGAGCAATGACATTTCAGAAACTAAGCTACTTGGAGTAGCTATTAGGTACTATTCAGAGACAAGAAAGCAGTTTGTGGTTACTTACTTAGATTTAGTTGAACTGAGTGACTGCAACGCACAGGCAATATGTAATGCGTTAAAAGATTGTTTAAACAAGAATGGACTTGAGTTGCAAAGACTAGTTGCACTCGGCACTGACAATGCGTCTGTCATGACAGGTGTAAACAATGGAGTATATACAAAATTAAAATCCGAAGTTCCTCATCTGGTACTAATTAGGTGTGTATGTCATTCCCTTCAGCTGGCAGTGTCACAGGCTGCAGCTGCTTGTCTGCCCAGGAACATAGAGTTCATGATTAGAGAAACATATAACTGGTTTTCTCACTCAAGTCTTCGTCAAGCAAAGTACAGGGAGCTTTTTGCTTCAATAAATGATGGACAACATCCGCTGAAGATTGTTCAATTAAGCCAGACACGACACCTCATTCTAATGCGGACGTGGAGCGTATTTTCAGTCAGATGGGAGTTATAAAATCAAATTTGCGGAACAGACTGAGCATCAAGAGATTGACAGCTGTTTTGACTATTAGATATGGAATGAAAAGATATGGCAAATGCTGTCATGATTATAAACTACCTAAGGATATTCTGCGAAAAATTGGATCAGAGGAGGCATATACATGTTTCTTTCAATCACCCTCCTCATCCTCATCATCGCAGGAGCAAACACAGCAGGAAATAGCTACAGAAACTGAAGAGGAGTTGTTTGACTGGGATTTGGCAGATCTGGAATAAACTTCATTCTAATATTCAGTGATAATAATAAATTATAATGTGCTACTTTATAACATTTTGAATGAATACCACCAGTGCTTGTTTTAGTGATTTCCCAAAAAATAGTATTGCAATTTGGTGCTTTTTTGGCTCGAAAGTAGTTCTGATTGGGATTTGGCGGATCTGGAATAAACTTCAATATAATATGAAGTGATAATAATAAATTATACTGTGCTACCTTGTTACATTTGTAATAAAAACAGTTGGTGCTTTTGTTTTGGTGCTTCCTAAAAAAATTTGGTGCTTTTTAGTGCTTTTTTGGGTCGATTTTGGTGCTTTTTCATCAAAGGGAGATGGCAACACTGCTATCAACACTAGATGGGAGGTCATAACAACCAGGTTTTAAAATCCATAGACACAGATAATTAGAATAAGTCACACAAATGATCACCTGATCTTCCTTGGGGGCGGGGGGGGGGGGGGGGGGGGCGGGGGGGGGGGGGGGGGGGGGGGGGGCTTCACTTCAAGGGGCAGAATCATACACCTGCTTAGGCAGTAATGTATATAAACATGGTGGAGCAGATAAAGGTATCATAAAAAGAATACATAAGTTAGGGGAGCTTTTATAACACTGGGAAATTTGTGGAAGTCAAAAGAAATTAAAGTTTGTGCAAAACTTAGAATATTTAATCTAACGTTAAAACAGTACTGATGTATGGGTCAGAAACATGGAGAACAAACAAAACAGTTACAGATAAAGTGATAAGCTATAACAATCACTAATTAAGTTATGCCTGCGCAAGACTGAAGGAATAAAATGGTATGACATCATCACCAGTGTGAAGCTTATGGGGAGATTTAGACCAATGAATCAAGACATGAAGAAGGTAAGAATGTGCTAGAGACATTGAGAAACCCGGGGAATAGGATAATTAGGAAAGCTTTAGCCTGGAACCCACAGGACAAAATAAATCGGCGAAGACAGAAAAAGTACGGAAAAGTGAAGTAGGCACAAAAATGAACAATAAGGAGGTGGAGGGAACTGCATGTGGTAGCTAAAGATGGGGGCGAGATGGGGTGAGGGGCTTGGAGTGAGTTACTTGAGGGCCTAAGTCCCAATGGATGATACAAAAAAGGAAGTTAATTAGTTTATGTGGGATCCCATAATGCAGCATCAACATCCAATGAGATTCTCTATCAACGTTGTCAAAGACCTTTTCATAATCCACGCATCCAATATTAAGTGGCGAATGCAGCGCAATACTTTGCTATATTATTATTAAAGTATACGTATGGTCACGGAAACGGGTGTTGTCTTCAATCTAGACCAGTGGTTCTCAACCTTTTTTGGCCCGTGCCCCCCTTCACCATATTTTCAGAACGTCATTCCCCCCCCCCCCCCCTTCGTATCAAAAATTTGGCCCGTGCCCCTCCCCCCATCACCGTATTTTCAGAACGTCATCCCCCCCCCCCTTTCATATTTCCTATCTAAAAATCCCCCACCCCTGTACAGTATACGTAAAAATGTAAGGTAAATTTAATAGCACATACTAAAACAAGTCCCCGGGAAGGTTAACCCGGTCAACAAATGCCCGCAGAAGTCGGATGTGTCGGCCTAACGGCGCAAGAACGCAGCTCTGCTGTAAACAGGCACAACGCAATCACATCCGAAAAAAAAAAAATCCGGATGAACGAAGAAGAAGAAAACAAGTCTAGACATCCACATAAAACATGATTTGTGGGTCTACTGACTTTATAAAATGAATTTTAGAAGGATGAGACGTACTTAACTGTAAAGTATGAAGGGAAAAACAATATCAAGTAATCGGTTCTTGTATTAACGCGATCTTGAAATTGTCTTCATTTCCCCCCCCCCCCCCCTTTGGAAACCCTAAAATTCCCCCCTGGGGGAGAATTCCCCACCGGTTGAGAACCACTGATCTAGACAATGCTTCTGCATTATGGTGTTCACTAAACATAATTATAGAGACTTAGTCTACAGTCCATTGGGACTTCCGGTCCCCAACATGGCGGATAGGCATTTAATCCGTTATGGCTTCTGGAGTGTTTATGCTTGTGGCTACGGTTTGCATTCGCATTTTCCTCATGTTGGACTGGTAGTGCTTGGTTCCATCGACCTGCTACTGAGTGAGTGCGTGGCGAGATACTGAGCTGTGAATTTCGCGTGGAATGCTTTTACATCTGTCCGCGGTTGTTTGTAGCGTGAACTGCATGTTCGGAACGATGGTGGTCAGCTGTTGCTGAATTGACTGGTTTGCCTTGTCGGTATATGAGTGAATATTTCAGGGGACTCCTGGGAGTCGTCGCTGGAGCTACGGAGTTCGCGCTTTGTGCGGCGCTTTTGGAGGGTCACTCTGCGAAAAGAGACCGAGCCATGTGGGATAAAACCCGGGTTAATGAAGTCTTTCTGGTGACTGCCGATTCCATCGACGATGAACTGTATTTTTCGTGGAGGACTTTTGTGTTTGCGTTCTGGCGGCGGCATTATGCACAGTATACTAGTGCGGGCTGTTGGCTTGCCGATACTCCTGTTTATTCCATTGTTCACATAGGATAGAGAGGAGCATTTTGTGTTATATTGACTGGCACAGGAACGGAGCATAATGGGGACGACCCGTTGCCGTGAAGTTGGAACCGCAACTAACTAACTAACTAACTAACTAACTAACTAACTAACTAACTAACTAACTAACTAACTAACTAAATAAATAACTAACTAACTAACTAACTAACTAATTAACTAACTAATTATAGAGGAGGAGATACCAAAATATCACATCTGATGGCATTGTGATAAATGTAGAGAACACATTCAACTTTTTTTCCCGTATATCCTTTTAAGGACATTGCAGTCAACACCATCATTTTTCAGCTGCTGTTGATGTTTGGGCAAGTTTTACATTCAGTAGTTTGCCATTTCTTTCTGAAACACTTGGGGATAATCTTTAAGAGAAGCCTGTCTTTTAAAGAACATGTACGGGAGATAGTAGAATGGACAAAGAAGGGACTCAGTGCGCTGAAAGTGATGATAGCGGTGGAAATAGAGAAAAGCATACTGCACACATTTTAACAGCATCTTATAATTTCGATGATTGAGTATGGTCATTGAATCCTCACAATATCTCACAACCAGCTAGTGAAGCTTGAACGCGTGCAAAATGCGAGTCATTCTCGACTCTACAAGGAATACACATATAAAGTCGCGACATAAACTGGCCTTGCCATCCACATATGATAGACACAAGGAGCTCTTATCCCAGATATATTCTAAAATCGAAGCAGACCGGGAGTATCAACGAAGCTTTAGATGATACAGCGGGACCTAGGATGAAGAAAAGATCTTTGATACTGTGGGACATAGGATGAAGAAAAGATCTTTGATACTGTGGGACATAGGATGAAGAAAAGATTTTGAATGGCACAAGCTGAAGGCACAATTAGTTAGGTGTGTGAAATACGCGTGAAGAAAAATGGAGCATGGTGGCCTTAACAATGAAGCATCGCGTGGAGTTACATTTACATGCAGGCAGATACTCCCCGACTTCGGAAGAATCAGTGATTCTACTACATTAGCTAGGACCCCGAAGGGATCTGTTGCCTAGGACACACGACTAGGACCTGTTAGTAGGTTTTGGCCAGTATAGAACCTGGCCCTGGTGCCTTGGAAACACCTCTGCGTCCCTAGAATATCAGTATATTTAATCTTCTTGGCCCACGATATTCTCAGAACTTTTCAGTAACATTTAAACTCAAAACTCCCAGTTTTCTTCTTTAGTGATTGCGAAATGTTCCACAACTGACATCCATATGTTACCACAGACAAGATGCATGTTCTCAACAATTTACTTTAACCTGTGTGCTGGTATAGTACCAAAGGTTCTAATACTGTTTGACCTCTCCATTGTTATGGCCATTTGTGATACAGATATTTCTCCATGCTGTCATGTCAAATTGTCCATATCTTCTCTCTTAATCTCTCCTTACTTCTCCTCTCCTCCAACTTTCCCGTTGTGGCGACATACTCCATTTTCCACCTTCTCATGACATGCCCAAAGAGTGTGGGCCGTTATCTTCTGATGCGAGTAATCAGTTCTCTTTGTGGGTTAATTTCCTTCGAGATGTCTTCATTGCTCTCTCTACCCGTCCACGGTATTTTCATTCTTCTAAAAAAAAAAAAAAAACACCTCCGCAGCTTTTACATAATTCCCTATTTATCTGCTAATTGTCCACGATTCGCTTTCGTATGTTAGAATTGCCTCAATATAGTTCTTAAAACTTTTCCTCACTTCATGAGCATGTAGACCAGTGTTTCCCAACCTTTTTTGTGCCATGCCCCACTTAAGCCTTTCTAAGATTCATATTGCCCCCCTCCCCCGCCTCACGCCCCCCCCCCCTCAACATATACATTATTTTTAATATTCAAAAATTGAAATGTTCACTAAAGAAACTTGAATGATAGGTTTTAGGAAGAAATCACTAGGTAATTATTGAGCAAACACAGTAAGTAAATTTTCAAAACATATAATGGAGAACTGAAATTCAAGTACAAAATAATTTTAATGAAAGATTTTTTTATATTATTTTAATTATTAGTAATTATTTATTATTTAAATTTAGTGAGATCCTTGCGCTTGATGCTTGCTGCAAAGAGATCTTATGTCAGGTTCCAATTTAGTTAACTTCAGTCTCAAGTCTCCCCGTTTTGTTATATTCAGCCGATTTCTTCCATTTTCGAATTGCCCCCCTTAACAGTCGAATTGTACCCCCCCCCCCCCCCTGTGGGGGTGGGCCCCACGTTGGGAAACACTGATGTAGGCAGTAGGAAATCTCCATCCGCATTAGTGAATTGTTCAAGCGGCACTTATGAGTTATTAAAGACACTGTAGTCAGCGGAGCAGTCGGACTTGTGCAGAATTATAATCACATTGAGCCGGGAGTGCAGGGAATGGCCAGCAGGGGCCGCGGAAGTGGAAATCCAGCAACTAATTCAAGATAATGCTCGCTCGGGTGATGGGATTATCTACAGAGATGGTTCGGTGTCGAGGGGTAGGAGAAGTGCCTGGGGGGTTCATAGCAACAGCTAATGGCCGACGTTTGGTGCAGGAGAGCCTGGCATATGATACCACAACATTTAGCTTAAGAATGGAGGTGGAGGCGGTCATTGCAGCTTTCCGCTGGATCGAGAATACGATACACACACACGTCGTAATTGTAACTGACTCAGAAAGCATGCTGAGGAAGGTGAGGACAGGCATGCTTCGTGCAGAGTGGCTTGCTTCGCTTCGGAAGTCACGGGTGGCAAGCATCGCCTGGATCTTTTCTCTGGAGCATGCTGGTGTGCTGGGGAATGAACAGGCGGACAGATTGGCTGGCTCTGCAAAACTTGGTGGAGTATTGATGCATGATAAGGCAGACGTGGTTGCGGCCTTATGGGAGCACGTGTACACCTCGGAGGAGCAAATGGATCATCATGGTCTGGCAAGAATGAGGCAGCGAGGAGTGACGACGGGATCTGACCGACGCTCGACGCTCAGAGGAAAGGCGAGACGGACATATAATCAGATTGCTACTGGTACTATTGGTGTTGGCACTCTTCGCTGGCTGCTGAGGATGGGAACGGAGCGCCTATAGCATGGGAATGCCCCGAATGATGTGATGTCGGTTCCTAGATCAATTGATCAATCAATCAATCAGAGATACTGTAGATAGAAGCAGTGTCACTGGAGATAAGTAAACGAATCCTTTCCATGCCATGAGTCGTATTTGATATAAGGTGGTAGTCTCATATTTTTACACCAATAAACACACGATGAATGTTGTGGTCAGTATCACATTTATACTTTCTGGCAAATGTCCTGGTACTCATTGTATGCTGGAATCCTGCAGAAATATAACCAAGACACACCGTAACTGCTAATCACGATATTTTATCATAGCTGCATTCACGGCGATCTCATCACCTTTGACAAATGTAGTAGATGGACACTAATGGTACAGTAATGACATAACAGACGTGACTATATGGATTCAACGAAGACATATCGAACAATAACAAAACATAAATAATATGGCTTATACCGAGGGGAAAAAAAAAAACTTAGTCGGGTCTTAGTCAGATATGAGTGAGATACCGCATGACAATAGACTGTATTACCTGCTTTTTGTTAGCGCCGAATGTTGGGCGGCGCTCACCAAACCTGGCACCCGTTTCTGGCGGAGAAGGTTGTGACAGAGAGAGAGAGAGAGAGAGAGAGAGAGAGAGAGAGAGAGAGAGAGAGAGAGAGAGAGAGAGAGAGAGAGATAGAGAGAGAGAGAGAGAAAGAGAAAGAGAGAAGAAATAGAGAAGAGGGGAGAAGAGAGAGAGAAGAGAGGGAGAGAAGAGAGACAAAAGAGAAAAGAGAGAGAGGAGAGAGAGAATAGAGAGAGAAGAGAAAGAGAAGAGAGGGAGAAGAGAAGAGAGGAGAAGAGAGAGAGAGACAAGAGAGAGACAAGAGACAGGCGAGAACAGAGAGAGAGAAAAGGAAGAGAAGAAAGAGAGAAGAGAGAGAGATAGAGAGAGAGAGGAGAGAAGAGAGGGAGATAGAGAGGCCCTTTGGGACCGTGTGTATAGCGCGGGAGAATAGGTAGATTATCACGACCTGGAGAGAATGCTTCTGCATGAAGTCACCAGAGGATCTGGCCGACACTCAAGAGTCCAGGGAAGTGCAGACGGACATATAATCAGGCTCCTACTAGTGCCATTAGTACTAGACTCTTCGCTGGCTGTTGAAGATGAGGACGGAACGCGTATGATGTGAATGTTCCGAGTGCTGTGATGTCAGCTTTTGACTCAACTCATTTCAACTAAAGAGAGAAAAAAACGCTGGATAATCTGGCAAAGTCCCACTGCAGAAGATCAGTCATCACACTGAGTAACAACACGGGCAATAGATGTTGGCGGCGAAACATGATCGCCATCTGCGTTCGACGCGGCACATGATGATAACGACAACAAACCGCATAACAGAACTCGTCGACTGCCTCGGTCAACATGCATGGAAACCAACGCGAGCAACTGATTTCGGAATCATCGAATTGTATTTGCGAAGTTGCTAAGTATTCAACATCCGGGCACACGGCAACTACGTAAGTTATCAGAAGCGGTTGGTGAATGTTAACTGTATGTTAATTAATTTTTACTTCACACTTGTTGCCTGAAACAAGGCTGTATATATTACTTAGATCTGTCGTCTGAGTACCGCTGTCTTCTTTTGCAGATACCAGTGTCCGTTTACTGTCACTTAGCGACAGCATCGCCGTTTTGAAGAACCGATTCTTTGGCCTCTGCCATCACTTTGCTGGAAAACACGCAGAATCCAGACAGCATTTTTATGACTTTATTGTGCCCAAACGGTAGGTGACGTGTTATTTAAAATAGTGTCATATATATAATATTTAATCAGTGACTGATTAAACTGGCATCTTTAAACTTTCGGGAAGCAATAAAATGAGCAGTGTTTACATTTAAGATCTTGTTTATGAAATTATGTTTTAGTTACTTTTGCAAGTCAGGTGAGATGGTGATAGTTGATTAGTTCCAGAAAGAAACAAACAGAGAATTCTGAGAACTCATGTTGAGAATCTTGTGTCTACTTTAAATTAATTAATGAATGTTAAATTGGGTTGTTTTAGTTTATTATTTAATTTATTTAGTTTATATTTTTTTAGTTATTTAGTTTACATTTGGTTTGTTTATATGTTTCAGTTTTAATGTATTCACTAAATTGACAGTAATCAGTATTGATATTTTAAATTTATAAGCATAATAAAAGCAGCTAGAAAAAAAAAAACAAGGAGCAGAAGAAGTGGTAGAGAGACAAATGAGAAACTAAGAACAAGTGTAGGGGTAACAACTATCACTGACTTTATAGAAAGGAAAAGAATTACATGGTTGAGACATTTAGTTAGAATGGAACAAGATCAACCAGCAGCTAAGAATTGTACGTGAGAACATCAGAATACAACAAAGCAAGAGATCAACACAGAAAGAGTTGACAAGATGGAGACATTGAAGAAATCAAATATGACGTTAGTACAAGCAATAAGAATACTTTACTTTTAATTTACCCCAAACAGAAAAGCTTCCCTTACAGGACCTCATTTTCATGGGTCCAGAAATCACTTTGGGTTAAGTGTTCGGTGGACTGCTAGACCGATTGCTGGATGTTCTGTTAGTTTTTGGGCCTGTAGGGCCCTCACTGTCGTCTGAGTACTCTAACAACAGTGAGGTTCTACGGGCCCAAAAACTAACAAAACATCCATCGATCGGTCCAGCAGTCCACAGCCCGTAGGGCCCTCACTGTTGTCGGAGTACTCCGACAACAGTAAGGGCCTTACGGGCCCAAAAACTAACAAAACATTAATCGATCGGTCCACAGAACACTTAACCTGAAGTGATTGCTGGACCGATGCAAATGAGGTCCTCTAAGGGATGCTTTTTTGTTTGGGGTGAATTAAAAACAAAGTACCGCAATAACACAAGCGAAACATAAAAATTACATCTGCTTCCTTTCAGTGACACTTTATGGCTGAAGCCTTAGGACTAAAGAAGAAGAAAGAAATTTATTTAAAAAAAATATCTTGTTCAACTCTTCTGGGTTATAATTGCCATTGGAATTATATAAGGAATGTCAGTTGTTATTTCATAATCATGGATCTTTGTTTTTCTTTTTTGCCTTTTTCTATGTATAATCATGTCTTTCAGACAATCTTGATATTCATAATGTCCTATCCATCTTTATTCATGTTTGTATAATTACATCTCTTCAGTAAATGACATACATTATTGTTTGACTTTGCATCATTGATCCCTGAAACTTAAATATGAACGTTTATTATTGTGATATATAGCTTCAGATCCCTGAAACTTAAATATGAACGTTTATTATTGTGATATATTGCTTCAGATCCCTGAAACTTAAATATGAACGTTTATTATTGCGATATATTGCTGCTTCACCGATTGTATGCCAAACAAAACGTAGGTCTGGACCAGACATGGTACACGATCACATGAACAATTATTATAATGTTCACTGAACGTTGAAATTGTGGAAAATACCACAAAACAAAACAAAAACACCATGATGGCCCTCATATGGCGATATATCATCCTTCTCTTCAAATGGGAGGTCACATATGGTGATATATCTTCTTCTGCGCTCATCTGGAGTGTTTTTTCAGACGTTATTGTGTTGTGCCAAGTTTATTTGCCCCCTTAGGCCGACACATCAGACTTCTGCGGGTGTCTGTTGACCGGGTTAACCTTCTAGGGTGCCTCGAGGGACATTTGGCTCTCACTGTTGGGGTGGCGTCCACATCCCAGCTAGTCAAGTTAAGACGGCCAAAGACATCATGGTCAACCCTCAAGGGAAGGCAGGGGCAGACCATGGGCATTATCCGCCATCCAAGGAGGCTTCCATAATTGCAAAGATGACACATAGCGCTCTGGTACTGGGCTCACCCAAGGAATCGTTCACGTCTTGCACATGGCTGCTTCACTTCCTCACTTCCATATATTGGGCATTTCGTTCGCTACTGGCCGCTCCCCACGCAAACCAGGAACAGTTAGTCTGCAGACGACATCCACTCAGTGAGTTTTCGGCTCTGACTTTCCACGACTTCTGCGGGTGTTTATTGACCGGGTTAACCTGCCTGAGTGTTTCGAAGGACATTCCACTCTCACTCTGACGTTTTTGGGTTTGGCGATATATTATCCTTCACCACTGAATAAGTTAATCTGTCCTTGAAGTTCATTAGGATTATCTGCCTGTAAATGTTTCCCATTGTCATAGGCTTATTGTAGGGTTGCAGGTGGTCTCCTGTGTTGTTTCTTAGACTCCAGTAAATGTTTCCCATTGTCATAGGCTTATTGTAGTGGTTACAGGTGGTCTCCTGTGTTGTTTCTTAGACGCCAGTAAACATTTTGTTTATTATCATTCTGGCAATCAGCACAGTTGCCTTCTTTTATAGTCAAATAACTGAAACCATTTCAGGTTGCAGCCTCTGTATTTGTTTTAATTTGCTAGGGTTTTAAGTTCTGAATTGTTATTAATTTCATGTTGGAGCATTTATTTTAATTCATGACTTCATTGCAAGCTCGATTTCAGTGTCCATTCTTCTCGTTTTCTGTTTTTAAATTGCTGATATATCTTTACTTATAGCTACATGTATTTCTTCTTCTTGGCCTGCCATTTCATTACCATCAATTCCTACAGTCAACACTAACCATCATCTGATATTTAGATGTATAGCTAAGATCTCCTTGATTATATTTGGTCTTCCACAAACCTTGTTTGTTAAAGCCAGAACTGATAATGAATCTGTAAAAGCTGACAATTTATGGAGAGGTTTATTATGTACCATTTCTTGGGCTTTCAGTATAGCAACAATTTCTGCTTTTTTTCATTTCATCCTGCTAAAACAAGCACTGCTGTTTGGTTTATGGCAAATTGTTAATTCAGAATACTGGCAAATATCACAGCTCATAGATTGTTCCATGATTCACCTACATTGCATGTACCTTGTAGGGGTTGGTCACACACCCAGGTAATATAATGTTAAAGTTTGTCATTTACTTCAGGTTGTTTATTCAACACAATGTGGATATTATACATAATGTACTCAGGAGACAAGAAAATCACAAATTTAATTTATTGGCCACAAAATAGCCATAGGAACCGACCTTGTGCACCATAAGGGTGAAGATTAGAACCGTATATTCTCTATTACTTCTTGTAATTGAAATGAGGGTCAGGCTGATGATCCACTTGTGATTCCTTTCGCATGACGGAGTGGTAACTCTCGTTCAGCCTTGCTTAAAGCTTCTAGAAGATTCATTTTTATGTGCTATTATTTTCTTTGACATATTGATCACTTGCGGTCTAACCAGGATTTGTCCATTCTCAACCTGTGCTTAGAACTGGTCATGGTGGCAGCAATATCTTTAGTACTGAAAATCTTGTTTTAACTATGCTAATAGTTTATTTCCTTAATGTACAGAGCCCTTGGTGTGGCATTCTGGAACCATTGAATCAAAACTCACGGCACACAGAAGTGAAGAGGCTTCAAACACGTATATGAAGGTTACAGTGCCCCAGAACCATCTGAATCACATTGAAAGCAGTATTCACCGGAGAAGAAAACCCATTGACTCGCATCTACAACAACTATGGCACTCAACATTGACAGGAGCAACACAGATCCATTCTACCGCTATAAGATGCCTCGGCTCATAGCCAAGGTTAGTTGTTGGTAGTGGCTCATGTGTATTTGAAAGTTTGCTTAAAAATGTTACGCAAACTTGAGAGCATAGATACACAATATTAGTGGAGATAGCTGGGCTGGATGCACAATTGAAGTGGGGTTAACTGGGTTGGATACACAATTGAAGTGGGGTTAACTGGGTTAGATACACAGTTGAAGTTAACTGGGTTAATTAAACAATTGAAGTGGGGTTAACTGGGTTAGATAAACAATTGAAGTGGGGTTAACTGGGTTAGATAAACAATTGAAGTGGTGTTAATTGGGTTGGATAAACAATTAAAGTGTTAACTGGGTTAGATGCACAATTGAAGTGAGGTTAACTGGGTTAGATAAACAATTGAAGTGGAGTTAACTGGGTTAGATAAACAATTGAAGTTGGGTTAACTGGGTTAGATAAACAATTGAAGTGGGTTAGATACACAGTTGAAGTGGGGTTAACTGGGTTAGATATACAATTGAAGTGGGGTTAACAGGGTTAGATACAAAACTGAAGTAGGGTTGGGCTAACTGGATTAGATACACGATGCAAGTAAGTTAAATGGGTTCGATAACACGTTAGTTTAAATCAATTAGATACACAATTACTGTAGGGTAAATTGACAAATCTATGCAAATGCCATGAATAATAGTGTATGAAGAGAACAAGGAGTAGCCAGGAATCATGGCAGCACTGAAGATGTTTGCTATACAGGAAAAATGTATTCCCTTGTGTGGGGGTTATGTAAATTTATCCAAAGATGACAGCAATACTTGTGATATTTCATGACAGATGTGACATAAGGTGTATTATTATTATTCTGTCTTTCAACTGCCAATAGAGCATAGACCCTCTACCAACTCATACCTAGTCCTTTGTTGACTTGTTTATGATTGGTTACATTTTGCAGCTTAAGTTTTTTTTGACATGAGGTAGCCAGTCTCATGCTAACACACCTAAGTCGCCTCTTTGGACATACATGGTAGGCTACAGTGTGACATTCTCAGCTGTCCTAATGAGCCCTGGTGACACATGGCCGATGGTGTATAATTGGCTGAAAATGTTTACCATTTCCCTTAAAGGTTAAAAGATGTGATTTAGGAGAGTTGGTTCGAGATTGTCTACCACATCCTGTTGAAAAATGTAGCAGTAAAATCCAGCCAATCATGAACACGTCTGCAAAGGGCATGCCGGAGTTCATTGAGGAGCTATACAGCATTGGGAGATGAAGGGAAGTAGCAGTAGATACCAGCAGTTATAAAAAGGGTTTCCTTTCTGTTTAGAAAAATATAGGTGTAAATAATTCTCTTAGCTAAAGTTTGATATGAAGTAGAATTATTTGTATAACATTTTGTATTATATTTGCAAAATGTCTTTCATAATATTTGTAAAATGTCTTTCATTATATTTATAAGATGTCTACCATTTGTCTGATTTCAGGTGGAGGGTAAAGGAAATGGTATTAAAACTGTGATTGTCAATATGACAGAAGTGGCTAAAGCATTGTCCAGGCCTCCAACATGTGAGTATTATGAAACCATCCGTCCATCATGTGCCATGCCAATAAGTGTGGGCTGTCATGTTCTGCCATCTCACTCGATCACCGGAGTCGTGGATCAGCTACGTGTTCCTGTCTCGAACATGCCATGTGGCCAAGCCATCCAGGTATTTACTTCTCGGTCTTCCCCTTGGTCTCCTCCCTTCGATCTTGCCAGTTGTCACCAAGTATTAAGAAAAATACCACTGAAAAATTATCTACTTTGTTCATTCAATATATTTAAAAGTTATCAGATGATATTTGTGCTCTTATTACAGCAAGTCTACATGGCTAAGGGCTTGCGGACATGATTCGTAGGCCCATTTACCCGCTTTTGAAATACAGCTGCGACTGATTTGGCAGCAGACCGCGTTGATCTGGGTTTTAACGTTTTGGTAAGAGAGCTGGTTCAGAAAGCAATGGCAAACTACTGAACGTAAACTTGCCAAGACATCAACACCAGTAAAATGCTGGTGTTGACAACAATGTCCTGTAAATAGGATATGCAAAAGAAAAAAACAACTTTACAGCAACATTGTGATATTTGAATTTTTCAGCAGATACATTTGGCATCTTCCTGGCATTTATTGACTGAGTTGGCATTCCCTGGTCAGTAGGATATTAATTTGCATGCCTTGCAGATGTTACTTCATGTTTGTTGCCCATAGCCGAGAAGGCTTGATCTACAGTTAGCATTGCCCAGGAGATCAGGGGGGGGGGGGGAGAATGTGGTATCATTAGAAACAAATAGTTCATGTAAAATTCCGGGACCGTGTGATTGAAACAAAACCACTAACTTATGACCTTAAGATAAACAAAATCTTTCAGTCATGCTGTGCTTCACAACTACCACCATCACACCTGCCATCACCACCATCATCCTCACTACCACCATCACCGCTTCTACTACCACCACCATTACCATCATCACCGCTACCACCACCACCATCACTACCACTATTACCACTACCACCATGACCATCACTACCACCATCGCTACCACCTTCACCACTACCACCATCACCATTACCACCATCACCATTACCACCATCACCACTGCCACCATCACCACTACCACTATCATCACCATTATCACCACTATCACCATCACCACTGCCACCATTACCACCATCACTGCTACCATTACCACTATCACCACTACCACCATCACCACTACCACTATCATCACCACTGCCACTATCAACACTACTGCCATTACCACTACGACTTTCATCACCACTGCCACTACCATCACTATCACCATTACCACTATCACCACTACCACTGTCACCACTACCACTATCACCACTATTACCACCACCACTATCATCATCACCATCTCATATAATCTATGCTGTTGTATTTTCCCATTTATTGTCCATGGCTGAAGCCTGATTGTAATGTCTGGCTGTTTATGTTGTGCTGCTAATTCATTTTTATTCTTGTTTTATTGATGTCCCCTATCAACTTTGTTTTGTTGTTGTTTAATAAGTGACAAAAATGATCTTGTAATTTAATGATTATTTTTGTGTTGTCCGCAGATCCTACCAAGTACTTTGGCTGTGAGTTGGGTGCTCAGACTCTGTTTGACGCAAAAAATGATCGCTACATTGTTAATGGCTCACACATGGATGAGAAACTGCAAACTTTACTGGATGGTTTTATCAAGAAGTTTGTTCTCTGCCCAGAATGCTCCAACCCGGAGACTAATCTGGTTGGTATACCTGTATTTTGTGTTACTGGAGCTCATGAGAGAATCATAGTAGTAACCTACCTGCTGCGCTTGTTATGCTGGGGTTCGTTAAAGTGCAATACAGCAACAGTGTAACCTACTATGCCGCCCATGTGTTGCTGGTGTCCATATAGGAAGCAGAGTATAGCAATACCTTCCATGGTGTCTGTGTGTTGCTAGAATCTGTATAGGAAGCACAGTATAACAACACTAATCTGCCATGCATGTCGTTTTTCGCCAACTAAGGGCGGTTGGTGTGAAACTGCCTACTTCATCTCTTCGAAAACTTTAACTGAAAAATTCAACCAGTCATGAACAAGTCTACCAAGGATCCGTGGGATGTTGTGATGCATATACAGAAATACACTGTATCACATCTCAGGCGTCAGCAAGCTAGCTCTGTGTTGGTTTTACAGAATCCCCTGCAAGACTTCTGCCCATTCTTCCTTGTGGTAATAAACACAACCCAGTTCGCCCAAACAGTAAAATACTAAACAGACGTCAATAAGAAGACAATAAAAAGAAGAGTCTGGTATCAATAGATCTGGTAAAAGTGCCCAGTCCTGTCCTGGGATTTAATCCTGGTCACTTGCCTGAGACGGACACTGATCTCCCAGCCATGCCTTCCCTGGGGACATTCAGAACTACAAAGATGTATGCCTTCCCTGGGAAAATTCAGAACTACAAAGGCAGTTATCATTGAATAGATATCTTCCCTGGAAACTTATTATAAAGGCAGTTACCGTTGAATGGATGTCTTCCCTGGGGAAACTTTAAGAACTACAAAGGCAGTTACCATTGAATGGATGCCTTCCCTGGGGAAACTTTAAGAATTATAAAGGCAGTTACCATTGAATGGATGTCTTCCCTGGGGAAACTTTAAGAACTACAAAGGCAGTTACCATTGAATGGATGTCTTCCCTGGGGAAACTTTAAGAACTACAAAGGCAGTTACCATTGAATGGATTCCTTCCCTGGGGAAACTTTAAGAACTACAAAGGCAGTTACCATTGAATGGATGTCTTCCCTGGGGAAACTTTAAGAACTACAAAGGCAGTTATCATTGAATGGATGTCTTCCCTGGAAACTTTAAGAATTATAAAGGCAGTTACCGTTGAATGGATGTCTTCCCTGGGGAAACTTTAAGAACTACAAAGGCAGTTACCATTGAATGGATGCCTTCCCTGGGGAAACTTTAAGAATTATAAAGGCAGTTACCATTGAATGGATGTCTTCCCTGGGGAAACGTTAAGAACTACAATGGCAGTTACCATTGAATGGATGTCTTCCCTGGGGAAACTTTAAGAACTACAAAGGCAGTTACCATTGAATGGATGTCTTCCCTGGGGAAACTAAGAACTACAAAGGCAGTTACCATTGAATGGGTGCCTTCCCTGGGGAAACTTACTACAAAGGCAGTTACCATTGAATGGGTGCTTTCCCTGGGGAAACTTACTACAAAGGAGGCAGTTACCATTGAATGGGTCCCTTCCCAGAGGAAACTTACTACAAAGGTAATCATTAAATGGACTTTTATGGACAGGTGCTGAGAAGGTCAGCATGGCTGAATGGCTAAGAGCACTTGGTCTTAAACTTCAGGTGTGCTGATGCCGAGGTAGTGGGTTCAATCCCTATACCAATCAGTTGGACAAAAATGTTGACTTCTCATCCTTGACGTGGAGATGTAAATTACAAGAACTTAGAAGTCAGAGCATGTTGGCTTGATGGCGAGGGACACTGGTAGTAGATAAAGTTAATCCACTAGAACAGTGATTCTCAACCACTATCACCATTACCACTACATGAAGCTATAGTGGAGTTTTAGGGTTTCCAAGGGGAGGAATGAAGATTATTTCAAGATTGTGTTAATACAAGAACCGATTACTTGATATTGTATTTCCCTCCATACTTTACTGTTATGTACTCCTCACCCTTCTGATATTCGTCTTATAACGTAAATAGACCCACAAATCATGTTTTATGTAGATGTCTAAACTTGTTCTAGTATGTGTTATTAAAGTTAGCTTCCATTTTTACATATACTTCTTCTGCGTTCATCCGGATTTTTTTTCCGGATGTGACTGCGTTGTGCCTGTTTACAGCAGAGCTGCGTTCTTGTGCCGTTAGGCCGACACATCCGACTTCTGTGGGCATTTATTGACCGGGTTAACCTTCCCGGGTTTTTACATATACTATATAGGGGCAGGGTGGGGGAGGGGGAATTTATAGGGAGGAAATACGAAAGGGGAGGAATGGCATTCTCAGCATATGGTGAAGGGGGACATGGGCCGAAAAAAGTTGAGAATCACTGCACTAGAACAAATTAGTCTGGTGCACTAGTAGTAGCACATGTGTGGACTACGCCTGAGTTGAAACACAACAAGAAAAGATGGTGTAACAGAATCATGGAGTAGAAATCCTGGGAGGAACTGGCTGGATTCATATTTGGAGCTGAGAGATATATTTTGTGGAAATGATACACTGTAAGGAGACTAGAAAGCCAGACAGGATCAGTTTTATAAATCCCTAAGAAATATTGAAAAGACCATAAATACATAAGAAAGAGAACTTGAAGTATCATCACCATGTTTGTCAGTTCCTATGGATGATCATGCTCCTCCAAATCTCCTTTCTGCTGCAGAATGCTGTACTGATAATCTTGTAACATGATGCAAGGCTGCCTGATATCTCTCTGGCTGCCTTCCTCGGTCTCTGTCTGTTTCTCCACAGATCTTAATGTTTGTGTTTCTCTTCTCATTATGTGACTGAATATGTCGGCTGCCTCTTTCCGATGTTTTTGATAAGTTTCTTTTGTGTCTTTTTCAAAACATTTGAATTACAGTGATGTTAGTCTACAACATTTCAATTAAAACCACATTAGTCTACATTATTAAAATCATGTTAACCTACATTTATATTAAAATCATAGTAACCTGCAACAATTAAATTTAAAATAATTCTAATCTGTTCCTTCTGTTTGTGATAAGTTTCATTTGTTTCGTAGCCCCTGTCAAAACATGATTAAAATCATGCGGAGAGTTGAACTCATACATACACTTAAAATATGATTTATTACAGCTGTTATATATTTAGTTAAATAGTTCAGTGCCTCATTCCTACCTCTGTCTTGTCAAGAGTCAAGTGTCTTTAGTTCTTCAACTGATATTCAATTAAGTAATGACATGATAGCTGGTCTCTCTGGTCTAGAGGTTACACGACTTTCTCCGTAATCTCGTATACTCTCATAAGTAACGTGACGTTGTGCGAGAATTGGTAGTGGTTCTTTCCGCGTCTGTACCTTAGGGGTATTTGAGCCGGTCACTCAGAAAGCAATGGCAAATTACTGAGCGTAATCTTGCCAAGAAATCAACAATCAGCTGAAAGATGCTGATGTTGACAGCGTCGCCCTGTAAAGGATATGCGAAACAAAAACAAACAAAAACAACTAAAAAAATGACTGATATTGAACGAATTTGGAAATAATTGCTAGATTAGTAAAGATTAGATGTTTTTGTGTGTGTTTATTTGCAGGTTGTCCATGCAAAACGGGGCACTATCATGCAGCGCTGCATTGCTTGCGGTTATAATGGCTCAGTGGATATGAGACATAAACTCACCACCTTTATTCTCAAAAATCCTCCAGACCAGGTATTGTTGCAGGGTAGACTGTTTAAACTCATTCTTTCTGCCAAGATGCTAGTGTGTGTGTGTGTGTGGGGGGGGGGGGGGGTGTGATTTGAAGATAATACTGCTGACAACAATTGCTTGAAACAATGGCTCGTACACACAAGAATCTAACAGATGCTCAGATGAATGGGTCAAGACAAACTCACAGCGGCAGCTGGTACACAATTTACTCTTGAAGGATATACATGGCATATACTTCCACAACAGGCTGAGATATTTTTTGCCACAAATCAATTGTACTCATTCACCTCTCCATTATGGGCAGCATACTTGATGGCTCTCGATAATGTTTACACTTTTGTGGCGTAGCAACCTGTATCACACTGTGCTCTCGCTCTGTCGCTACTTGGTACAGCCCAGCAAATTATTGAGTCTTGTGCACTGTAAACTAGAGCTCACTCTTTACTTACTGCTGGTGACAGTTGACGATCAACACTGTCATTAACTACTGGAACTTTCCATCATACATTCTAATTTGTACTTACATACTAATTTCCTCAGAATACTAACAGAATGTCACTTGCGAATAGTCTTATGTTGTGGGATGTTGGTTGATAGTGTTGAGTTGAATAATATGCTAATTGTTGTAGAATTATTGCTGGTCTAGTATGTGGTGTTCATCTTATTTGTATTTAATGTGTAACTTGTTTGTGTCTAATGTGTGAGTTGTCTCTGAACTGCCTCATGCCTGAATGAGAGACTGTTCCCTAATTTGGAACAACTCTGGTCGTAAGCTTTAGTCATGACTAACCTGAGTGCCAGCAAGAAGATGGATATAGGACACTGCAGACACCTTGGGAATGAGGGTGCATGTGGCAAGAGACCTAAAAAATGCAAGAGAAATAGAGTAAGGACATGAGAACATGGAGAGAGCTTCAGGGGGTAACAAAAGATGGGATGGCTTGGCGTGAATTCCTTGAGGGCCTATACCATGAAATGAAACAGGCCTGCATGAGACGGACGCAGGCATCATAACTGTGAGCCACTTCACCCCCAGAAACATCTGTCAAAGTCCTATGTGAAGTCTTTAAAAAGATTGCTGCCCACTCTCAGAAACATGTCTATTATGTCCTATGTGGAATCTGAAGATGGATATAGGACACTGCAGACACCTTGGGAATGAGGGTGCATGTGGCAAGAGACCTAAAAAATGCAAGAGAAATGAAGTAAGGACATGAGAACATGGAGAGAGCTTCAGGGGGTAACAAAAGATGGGATGGCTTGGCGTGAATTCCTTGAGGGCCTATACCATGAAATGAAACAGGCCTGCATGAGACGGACGCAGGCATCATAACTGTGAGCCACTTCACCCCCAGAAACATCTGTCAAAGTCCTATGTGAAGTCTTTAAAAAGATTGCTGCCCACTCTCAGAAACATGTCTATTATGTCCTATGTGGAATCTGAGGATTGCTACTTGGTCATTTCATTGTCATTGATTTAACATCCATGTTTATTTGTAGTGTGTGACATAGAAATAGAAGGGAAAATCCTTAACCAAGTTGATAATTTTAGATACCTAGGGGCATTTATAACATCAGATGGAAGATGTACAACAGAGATTAGGAGCAGAATAGGGCAGGCAAAAGCCGCATTTCATAAAATGAAGAGTATCTTATGCAATAAGTCACTGTCACTGAATGTAAGAAAGAGAGTGCTGAAATGCTATGTAGAACCAGTTTTGCTGTATGGCAGTGAATCTTGGAATGTAAATGAACAAATTAAGAAGAAATTAGAAGCAACAGAGATGTGGTTCCTGAGACGAATGTTGCGAATTCCTTGGACTGCCAGAGTAACTAACGACGACTGCCTGAAACAGGCTAATGAAACTAGAACATTATATACAACAATAAGACAGAGACAAACAGCTTTCCTCGGTCATGTGATGAGAAGAGAGGCATTGGAGAACATCGTAACAACTGGAAAGATCGAGGGGAAGAGAGGCAGAGGTAGACCAAGAGAAGTGATGCTGGATGGATTGAGACGGTGGCATGGAGGAATATCGGCAGCAGAGTTGATCCAGAGAACCAAAGACCGAGATCTATGGAGAGCCATGAACGCCTACGCCAGCCGGCACGGCACTTGATGATGATGATGATGATGTGTGAAAGTAAACAAACCATGCAGGCAGACATTCAGTCAGGCTGTCACTGGTACCACCAGCTTGGGGGTACTGTTCATTGGCTACAGAAGAAGGGTACAGAGAACATGTGGAAATGTCCAGAGTGCAGTGATGTTGATTCCTGATTTGATATTTCATATTCAAAGTTTAGAATTGAATTGTTGCTTGTAGTTTGCATGTTCTGATGTAATACTCTCTGCTCTTGAGGATCCTGCTGCTGTGGCTGCTACTCCTGGCAAAGGCAAGAAAAGCAAGAGAGAAAAAGGCAAGAAGGAGGATGAAGAGGAGAAGAAGGAGCGAGGTAGTCCAGAATCTACTCCCACCTCAGGGCAGGAGCAAATGGCCGATTTGAGAGAATCTGGGCTCATGATCAGTGTACCACTAACGGTATGATTAACCTTTCAGTTTGTCACATTGAAAGTGTGCCACCAGTTATATCCCCTGTTTGTTTTGGTCACATGATCGGCACGGCTGAACAATTTGTGTTTGACATTTTGGTTTATATCGTTGGCACACTTCCCCCGGATATTTTTCTTATGGCATGATTGGATATAGGCTCTTCTCAGATAAGCATGAAAAACAGGTGGTCCTGTGTGTATGTTGATTTGTATGTTGTGCGTATGTTTATGTATGTTGTGCGTGTGTTGTATGTATGTTGTGCACATTACAATCCCCCATGGCAGTTGGATGGAAATTACAAAGTATAGACATTTAGTCTAGCAAATAGTTTTGGGAAAATAACCAACGCGCAGGTAGATTGAACCCACTACCTTGAATAGCATCTGTAGACAGACACAATTGTGACCTACTGACCTCTGTGCTAGAGGTTTGATGCTTTCTTGGTTCATGTTGATAATGACATGACAAGTGTTTAACCTTTTGTGAGGTTGTTTTTGTTCAGTTAACAGATTCAGTGCCAAGGAAATGTCACCTGCTTTAAAAAAAAAATCCTGTCCATACCAAGAATCGAATCAGGTCTGCACTAGTCAGATGTGGACAGTGTTGCCTGAGCTACGCCACCCCAATGCATATTGTTGTGAATAATTGACAGTGTCTGTTTTGTAAGATTAAAATGTTTTGAAAGGTTAATTATGTTTGGGTTGTGTGTGTCTGTTTGTGGTAAAAATGTTAAATAACATAGCTAACAGGGACTGAAAGGACCCATTTAAAACAGTCTGAGAATTTCTTCTGCTTGCAAGTAACAGAAAAAATTTTTAGCAGACTTTGGTGATAACTCCAATAATGGATAAAGGATCTTACCTTAGAATAAAATAAATGTAATGAACTTTATATATGATGCTGAGGGGATGATAAAGATGTCAGAGTGGATTCCCCTACTTTAACTGACATGATTTAATGATAATATATCTGACCTTCTGCAGTAACCGGTAGCACTTCAGTATATACAGTGGGCAGAGGGAAGCTCAGATTTAGGAAATAAGTGTCATATCAATAGCTGAAAGGTTACGGTGTTTGCCTTAGGTTCAGAGGCTATTGGATTTGGTCGCAGGATAAGCCTGGGAATTTTTCCAAGAAGTTTTGGTGACTAATGATGTCAGATATTTCTCTGATCTCTTGGGTAGTGAGATTGGATGCTGAGCCTTCTTGGATAAGGGTGATATAACAAGAGGTTCTGGGTGCAGGTTGTTTGTGTTAAAAATTGCATGGCAGTTGGAAATTGCCAGGAGTAGGCCATAAGATTACTGCACTGGCAAAATTGCTAGTAAAGAAAACTTACCCATGTGTATATAGTACCCATTATCATGGATGGATTCTGCCAAGAGGAAGCCGACTTGCACACTTGTAGGCCTCAGTTGGACATGCTGACCTTTAACTCTTTCGGTGCCAAACAAAATTTGGGTCCTGACCAAACAGAAATTCATGGCAGAAAATTGGAAGTAGGGGTGTGTTACAATAATGCTTTTAAAATGGTTAAAATGGTAGCAGATATATTGTATTATATATCAAATTAAAGAGGATTGCACAAGGAACATGACAGTGTTAATAATTAATTGATAGGTTAGAAATATTATGACAATAATGAGAGGTTTAATAATAACAATTGAAATTAAAGAGGTAAAGGTTATTTAAAAATTTCACTTACCAAGGCTGTATTTATAATCCACTGCAGCTAATCCAGTTAAATTTGCTGAATACTGTTACACACACCACTTTTGTTCAGTAATATCACAAGAACTGCACCACACAACACCAATAAAACATAACTAAAACATAATATTGTGAAGCACATAATTTTCACACAAAATGGAAAATGTTAGTAGCATACCACTCAGATTGTATTGAGAAGAAGAATATAAACACTATTTTCTATTTAGTTATAATTATTATTATTTTAATTTAATTATTTAAATACTCCTTAAATACATTGTGATAGGCAAAACAAATTTAGGGGCATAAATGTGGCCCATTAGCACATTCATAATTCGATATGTGCCATCATATTATAACGAACTTTCGCTTGCAGTATTTCGCTTGCAATCTAACTGACTAACTGAATACTGCACGTGGTTTCAGTTTTAGAATCTTTCATGAAGTCCTTGAAATCACTATAACTATAATATAAAATTGTTTAAAATGGTAATTTTATTAAAATATATGACTTTCAAAACGAGAAGGTATTGTCATTTCGAAGTTCAAATCAAAACAATCATTTTGAATCAAGAATCAAGTGCTTTCTAAGAACAAATATGGTTGCCAGCAGCCTGTTTCACACTGCGAAATATTTATGTCTCAATTTTAAGTTACCGAAGTTAATTAAAAATTGCGGAAACATAAGAAATGTATCAAATAAACCATTGTATATAATGTGGTGATTAAAGGGCCCACAGCCGTCACCGTCGGTCAAATATGGCGATGTAAGGGCCCTTGGCAGAGAAAGAGTTAAGGCTCATTACTAGGCATGACAAGCTCCCCTTGAAAGTGGATGAAGTCTTAGTAGTATTCAGCATGTTCAAGACATTACTAATTATTTTACTTTAGCTGTTTAGTGTAAAGTTGAGAATATGTTTAGGAAATTGATAGCTTATGTCAGTGAATTTAGGTGACTCTATTGCCTCAGTGAAGAGACCTATTCTGGCCAAAATTTTCTGTTATCTCACATCATTCTTGTCAGAAATCTGTATTCATCCTTGTCGTGAAGGGATGATAACGCTGGTGGTATATCTTCTGTATTTTTATGTCTTCTTGTATAGAAACTTATCTCAGACATGGTTTGATATAAACAATTTCCATAAAACATCCACTCCATTCCACAATCGGTCCAGTCACTGCCAGGCGTTATGTAAAAAAAAAAAAAAAGGACCAGTTGCAGAATGACTTCTTTTATGTCAAACCACCATGGGATTCATACTTATTCAACTTTGTCACTATCTAATTTACATACTTCATGTAAAATACATGTACATATATCTCTTAGTTAAATTTACTTGGAGGAAGAATGCTGAGTTGAATCAAGAATTCTCAAGTTTTCCCACACACAATTTCCTCCCCCCCCCTCCCACATTTAGTCATGCAATTTAAACTTCAATAGCTCATTTAGAGTTTTGAAGTGAACATTTAGAGCCAGTGGCCTGTGACATGAATCCTCATTCACTTCCATGGAACTAGGTCATCGTGGCTGAATGGATAAGAACATGTGTTCTTACGCGTCCGGTGTGCTGATGCCGAGGTAAGGGGTTCAACTCCTACATCGGACAGTTGGACTAAAATGTTGACCTATCGTCATTGACTTGAGGACGTTAATTACAAGTACCTATGAGGTCAGAGTGAGTTCGCCTGATGGCGAGGGACACTATCAATAGCTAAAACTAATCCACACGCAGAATTCAGTTCAGCGCTATTAGAAGCTGTGTGTATGGACTACACTTGAGTTCAAAGCGAGTGAGCGCAAAAAAAAAACTTTCATGGAAGAGCATTAGCTCTCTCCAGCACAGAAGTCTGCCGTTTTACTGCTCTATGAGACATGGCGAAACAATGCATGTCAAGTTAAAAATGGAATTATAAAGTGCCCTTTCATTGCAGAATAGAAGAAGAGTAGTGAAGAAGGATGCTATTTAATTCATTTTGGGACTTTTTTAGGGAAAGTATTTTATTTTTGCTCACTCTGATGTCTAGAGAGAAAAGTTTGGGTGTCATATCTGTAGTGAACAGGAGAGATTACGCAATCTCATGTGTACAATAATTCAAGATTGGCGAATCGGTCATGTGCACATGTGGATTGGCACCTGCAGACAGCAGATAATACTTTTATTGAGAGTTGTCTATTTTCTCTTGTCAGGAGTCGTATTCTGTATACATGACTACCATTTCTCATCTCTTTTTTAGGTGTTTGTCTTTCATGAGTGAGATTGTTTTGACTCTGGGTTCTTGTAATTAAAAAAAATTATTTTGATAATTTAAAATGAATTTTTTGTTTCCTAAATGCTTTTTCACAATTGTCTTTCTGTATGTCTGCCAGAAAAAAACCGCAGTTGGGGGTAATGATGATGATGAAGACTGGGGAGATGAAATAACTGAGGAAGCAGTCAGTAAAAGAATTGGGGAATTGTCGGATGCTGCCAGGGGTCTGACTTTTACTGATGACTTGGAGAAGCCTGCTGAGGAACGCCTCAACATCATCTATGAAACAATCAAGGTCTGTTTCCTGTGCAGGGGCATTCATGCATGCCTTGATCTGTCTTTCTGTATGTTGGTCTGATTTCTGTCTGTCTGACTGTGCCTAATGTTGGCACATGTAGTTAATACAACACATAATTAATACAACACATAATCAATACAACACATAATCAATACGACACATGGGATAGTGTGCAACCATAGTATATCACCAGAGTATTTTGTCGTATGTGTTACCATGGCCCATAAGGGAAGCAAAGAATAACACTGTAACTACCATGAATGTCATAAGAGGCGAGTAAGGAGCATTGGTATGAGACTGGGATACCTCAGCCTGTGGGAAGCTTCAGCTGCAAAATGCAGCCAAGGATGAGTGTCTATGAAGGGTTTGGTGTGAGCTGGTTGAGGGTGTGGTGCATTGGGAGATGAAAGAAAGGTAGTGAATTTAGGAAGCTTTGTGACAGAAAAGATGTGCTACTTGTCTCCCTTCATGCTACTTCTCTCCCTTCATGCTACTTCTCTCCCTTCATGCTACTTCTCTCCCTTCATGCTACTTCTCTCCCTTCATGCTACTTCTCTCCCTTCATGCTACTTCTCTCCCTTCATGCTACTTCTCTCCCCTTCATGCTACTTCTCTCCCTTCATGCTAATCGTGTTGGGTGTTGTGTGTGTGTTCGCTTGATTTGAACTCAAGTGTGGTTCACACACATGCTACTACTTCTAATGCACTGGACCTGGACTTTTCCTGTAACCAGTGTCCCTCGTCATTAAGCAAACCCCCTCAAGACTTCAAGTGTACTTGTAATTGACATCCCCAAGTCAAGAACGAGTAGTCAGAATTTGAGTCCAACTGACTGGTGTAGGAGTTGAATTTGCTACCTCGGAATCAGCACATTGGAAGTTTAAGAGCAAGTGCTCTTGTCCATTTTGCTATGCTGACCTCCACTCATCCTATATTTGTTAACTTTGTGGCTCCTGTAGGTTTTATTTAGGGAAATAGGCTTGGTCATGGTATTGTGTATTTGTAGCGAGTCCCATCATCAATTTAATTTTGAGTATTTAGAAATGAGACTGCCACAGTAGATAGGCCTTGAAATTCAAAATCTAATGGTACCTCAATGATGCCTGTATGTCACTTCTAAGTGAAGATATTCACATCTTTGTAAAGGTGAGATGAGTTGCGATTTTTCATCCTACTCATCCGTAATGAGAGCTCTCTAATGTGTCCCTTTCCTCCAACCAGCGACACCCGCTGGTGTCTGCGCGTCTATGCGTGCGAGATTGTTTCAAACGGTCATATGAAAACTGACTTCAAAAATATGTTCCGTCATGTTAAATGATTACAAAATAGTACAAGTATACAAATTAATTATTAATAATCTTTAAACTTGTGTTCTATTTAACTTTAGTAGATCAAATCGCACGTTTTATGTGTTGAAAAGTGTAGCGCAATCACAATCGATATGTGGCGGGCGTCATGACCCGTGGGTTGCCAATTCACAAAGTCACATCTTCGCAGAAAATCTGTTTTTCAACCACAATTCGAGCAAGTTTAGCGATGAAACTTTGCTGATTCAGGGGCGATATTTTATACGGCAATTAAAATTCACATTAAACAAAGACAAGACATCTATTGGATTCATCGATTCCGATACGCGATCATTCCGCCGCTTGCTCCCCGGCAGTCGGCAGCTCGCACAGATCCATAGAGCACACTTTATTCACAAACTTCCAGTTTCTTAGTTCTATATAATATTTTACTTCGTAATGTTTAATAGTTTCTATTATATCACATAATAATTTTGTGAAAAAAAAAAAAAAAAAAATACATGTTCAGTCGGAAAGTGAACCCCGAACTCCCGTGTGACAGGCGGGCTGCTTATGACTTACGCTAGCGAGAAGACAATGCTTGTTCTGCAAAGATATTTATAAAGTAAAGCCGCCGTTTTGGGTTTTATGATCGTAACATTTTCGCCTGTTTTTCAACCACAATTAAAGCAAGTTTAGCGATGAATCTTTCCAAATTTCTGAAAAATTTGATGCAGAATTCGAAGACCCATCTACAATTGATGGATTTCTATTGCAAGCGTCAGAAAAAAGTTATTTACGGTCCAATCTGCCGTTTTCATTTTTCTCCGCGTGCGAGGTTGGTCTCAACCAAACGGGTCATAGACGGATTATGAAAACTGACTTCAAAAATATGTTCCGTCATGTTAAATGATTAAAAGATAGTACAAGTATAAAAATTAATTATTAATAATCTTTAAACTTGTGTTCTCTTTAACTTTTGTAGGTCAGATTGCACGTTTTGAGTGTTTAAAAGCGAAAGTGTAACATGCCACAGCGATCGATACGCGCATGCGCAGTCACCGTGGCACATAGCCATGCGCTTACCCATTCACAAAGAAACGCTTTGCCGAAAATATTGTTTCTCATCCACCCTGCAGCGATTAAAGCGATGAAACTTTCCAGATATATTTTAAATTGTATGCAGAATTCAAAAATACATCTATCATTGATGTAATTCTATCTGCAACACCAGAAGAGTGTTACAAAGCGCACATGCCAGTCCGATATTATCCGATATATATGGCACAAAGAGCAAAAAACACATCTTCGCCGAAAATGTTGTTTACATCCACCCTGCAGCGATTAAAGCGATGAAACTTTCCAGATATATTTTAAATTGTATGCAGAATTCAAAAATACATCTATCATTGATGTAATTCTATCTGCAACACCAGAATAGTGTTACAAAGTGCACATGCCAGTCCGATATATATGCGCAAAGAGCAAAAAAATACACATCTTCGCAGAAAATGTTGTTTACATCCACCCTGCAGCGATTAAAGCGATGAAACTTTCCAGATATATTTTAAATTGTATGCAGAATTCAAAAATACATCTATAATTGATGTAATTCTATCTGCAACACCAAAATAAAATTAATTACGGTAAGTATGAAATATAATGTTATTTATATAAAAGGTCAGGATGATGTCAACCAATCGCTATGCACAGAATATTGGGCATACCTTTCCTGGGAAATCCCGGATGACGTGTGTTCCTGTCACGTGAGATGTGAATGAATGAATGACGTCGAAAGAATGCATGGTATATTAGACAGCGTTTTCCGGGAGGAGATTTTCAATGGCGATCTGACTCCGTACAGGACTTTTGTTTTACTTCGGGTAATGGCACGATGTAACACGCTAGTATTTGTTCATGATAGTAGAAGATCATATTACAATGCGCCTAGATCCTGCTGGTGTTATGCTGGCCTCATAGTTGTACTGCCCGCAGCACTCACAGATGTGGTCTCGTGTTACCTGGGCCCTTTACTCCTAGCAGTGGTTCTAACCCTTTTTGGCCCTGCACCCCTTTACCATGTGTTCAAACGTTTTCCCCCCGCCCCCCCCCCCCCCCCACACACCCCCCACACAGTTACATAAAAATCAAACCTAAAATTTTAATACTACCCAAAAAAGTCTACCCTTCTAAAATTTTTTGGTCTCTCATTTCCCTTTTCGGGGCCAGAACTGTAAAGTTGGGGAAAAACAAATAAAGAATTTCTTTTCCTGTCTTTTTTTTTCCCCCCCCCCCCCCCCCCCCCCCCCCCCCCCCCCACCCCTCCCCACCCCCCACACACACACACACACAAAACCTTACAATTCCTCCCTGAGGGGGGGGGGTGTATTCCCTCTGGTTGAGAACCACCGTCCTAAGACATGCCCTGGTGCGCATTTGAAGATGGCTTGATCCGGGAGCCTATGTCAGTATTTACTAAGTCCACCTGGGCTACCATAGCTTCCTTGTTTATTTGATGTGGATAATGTCAACTCGTTTTGCCTCCTTTCGTGTCTCCACCTTGTAGTGGATAGAGATGCTTGTGTGCCCCACTGAGCCCTAGAGCATGTGCCAGTGCTAGCATGGCTATGGGCACACTCCAAGCAGGTCAAGTGATAAGGACCGATGAAGCAAGACATAAAATCCTGCAGGTAGGCTGAGGGTTAGGAAAGGCAAACCCTAAAGAAATGCTAGTGGAAATTGGATGCGCTGGACTACAGCGCTTGACGGAACAGTGCAAGGTGACTACTTTATGATTCCGTCATACCATCTTAATCCTCCCATTTTTCTCATCACATTTGATGTGTGTGCGTGCGCGCGATCGCACTCGTGCGTGCATGCATTCGCTCAGTTTCAACTCGGGTGTAGTCCATGCATGTGCTACTACTTGATTTTTGTGTGTGGATTAGCTTTCCCTATTACCAGCGCCCCTCGCCATCAGGCGAACTCACTCTAACTTTAGAGGTACTTGTAATGTCAAAGGTGAGAAGTTAACATTTTAGTTCCAACTGACCAAAATAGGGGTTGAACCCGTTACCTCGGCATTAGCACACTGGAAATTTAAGAGCAAGCTCTTATCCATTCGACCATGCTGACATGCATTGATACCTGATGTTTTTGCAGTTAGACACATTTATACAGTTAAACACATTTATACAGTTAAACACATTTATACAGTTAAACACATTTATACAGTTAAACACATTTATACAGTTAAACACATTTATACAGTTAAACACATTTATACAGTTAAACACATTTATACAGTTAAACACATTTATACAGTTAAACACATTTATACAGTTAAACACATTTATACAGTGAATCTGACACAAATGTGTTGATGCCCTACACAGATCAAGCGAGACGAAGGGGAGCTGGTCAAGCCAGCAGTGGTCAGAAGCCTGTTTGCTGAAGCTGAGAGACTTGAAGTCCATGATAAAGTTCCTCTGGTCTTGGTTGAGCTGCTCCTCAATGACAAAGTCTTGGTCCAGCTGCAGAAATATAAAAACCTGTTTCTCAGGGTATGATGGTTGTATTTGTTGCTGTTGCTTCCTTGGTGCTGTAATCTTCTTGATGTTGTTCTCTTGTATGGGTCATGGCTGTTTTCAGTTGTGAAGAGTGCAAATCAAGTTGATTGATCTAGAAGACTATGTGTTAACTTTTGGTTGAAATTCCTCCAGAAGAGAGTTTTATCTCTTTAAGTTGGATGAAATTCCTCTAAAAGAATTTTAACTCTTTTAAGTTGGATGAAATTTTCCTAGACAACAGTGCTTTATGCTTTAATTCATACGTTTGCTGAAATTCCTCTTGAAGGCTGTGAGTTTAATTCGTCACTCCAGCCTCCACATTTCCTGGCCAAGTTAACTTGATCCTGTCTTGATCATTGTGTGGCAAATAAATGAATGACTGGCAGGCTTAAAAACTTGGCAAATACTCTGTGACATAGCCATTGATGGGCTAGAGAGATCATACATAACCTCTCCCACTTGCTGCCTTGCAGGGTTGATCTTTTTAAACAAGAGTCTAACAGAGTTAAACCGTAGACAGACAGAAGGCAAGGAGAAACCATTATTGTACACCCCTAGTACATTATGATTTGACAACTCATGATTTTGAACTGTGCAGACAGTCAAGCTTTTTTAGGCACGTTATGGAGAAATAAACTAAAACTTTGTGATAACTGGCAAACAGGATGATAAAAGAACAAGGGAAATACATAGATAAATACCTGGATGGCTAGGTCACATGGCATAATTAGAACAAGTTCAGAGACTGATCTGAGGCTGTGGTGATCATGTTAGATGGCAAAATATGACCACCCATGCATATTGTTATAATTGTGTGGCAGCCTGGTAAAATAGCGTGCCAATCTGTTTTAATAGTGTTTGGCCAGGAAATTCTAAGTGTGACTTTTTATTATTTTGCCTTTTATCTCCCAATGGAGAATAGATCCGCAACCATATTAGTCATCTCTGCCTCTAATTCTATTCATCACCTGTTTTAGGCCTCTTTTTCTTACGCCTTGGGGTTTCTCATCATACTTCTACTAGAAGTCCTCAAGAGTAACTTTTATATGTAAGTTTCATGTCGAGTTTCATGTAGTTGTGTTGGTGTGTGATTCTTGTTTTTGTATTGATGAAGGCTTTGGCCAGAACATCCATTTTATTACTTGTGATCATATTCTAGTAAAGCTTACAGATTCTGCTTCTCAATATTTGGTGATTCCTTCATTGTTCTTGGAGAATCCCCTTTCATCTTGGTTGGCTGAGCTGTTGTAATTTTCTGTAAACTTGTTCATGATTATTTGGATTTTGCAACTCCAGTTTTCTAGGGGATGAGGGAACCAGTCTCGCACCAACCTTCCTGTGTGGCTTTTTATGACATGCATGGTTAGTTACAGTGGTACTGTTCTTTGCTTTACTTATGTGTCCCAGAAACACACCTGCTGGGTGGCTTATTGGTGGTTGATTTATACAAAATAAGCATCGTAGCATGCAAATCCAGAGATGCTCTACCGACTTCAGCAATTGTCACAGCATGTAAATGCTGTCTGTTCAAACTGTAGATACTGCAAATTAGCAGCAGTCTCAGCTGGTACCACATCACTGGTAACTGGCCGTCTGGACAAATGATAGTTTGTTACATAAGTGTGTCAAAATAGACGTCACTACAATCCCTCTATTGACCTGCCAAGTTTACTCCAGAGGAAAAGTAAGACCAATATTTCTAGAACATGACAAGCTGCCAGATAAGTAAAGCAATGCTCTAACTGTCCGCCTGTTGGAGCTTCAATCCTAGACCAGTTGCTGACCAAGTCTTGGGGTCTGGTCTGCACTGCCATGACATTTAGTCTTTAGGTTGCATTTCCTCGCAAACGGATAAGACTTGTGCCCTCCCAATTGCGCTCCTCCGCCTGACAATTTGGGGTATTGGGTTTGGTTTGGCATTAACAGAAAGCAGGTAGTACCGTCTACTATAATACGGTAACCAGTATCACATACAAATTCAATAATACATTTACAACATTGTCTGTTTTTAATTTAGTTCTGCGCCCAGAACCAAAAGGCACAGAAATCTTTGCTGGGTGGGTTGGAGATACTGCTAGCCAAAGAATACCCTGAACTGATGCCAAAAACCAGCCACATCCTGAAGGCACTCTATGATCTGGACATCTTGGAGGAGGCAGTCATCCTGGAATGGGCCAAGAAGGTAGGCAGGCCAGACAGTCAGTCATATAGAGATAGATGCAGTATGAGAATATGTTCACAGAAGTTTGAGGGTGGACTGGTAACAAAGCTGGATTGTTTGATGTATGAATGCAAATGCTGGACAATGAGAAATGAAATGGTGAAGATACTGGAGGAGTGGAGATGTGGTTTTTGAGAAGAATGTGGAGAATATCATGGACAAACGGGGATACAAAACACTGCGGTATTGAGAACTGCAGGTGTTAACGTAATTCATCGAAATCTTCAGGAAAAGACAAATGAATTATATGGGACATATCAACAGAAATGCATAAAAGAAACCCTGGAAGATATTCTATGGAACTCTGAAAGAACTAAAAATGACAGTGAAATTCATACTAGAGATTGTTATATAGACAAATTTCAAGCGGACGAAGAAAGTAAAACAGAAGTGGAAATGGATGAATGTGGACAATTTTCACTGTTTTCATTTGTGATTGTCTTTTCTTATAATCTTGTATTGGGCTGCCAATTCATGATTGTTGTTTATTTGCTTCTTTAATTGATAATTTTCTGACAGTGGAACATGTGTAACTTCTATCATAAAAATCAGATCATGCTTTAGATGAAGTGAAGTAGGTTGGTGTTTTGTTGTGGTTTGTTTGTGTGAGTGATAGCGTGCACAACAAAATTTACTAAATGTTCTTGTCTCTGTTTCTCTTTGTGCACCTTTCTTATTCTCTCTTATGTACTTCTATTATCATCTATGTCTCCTTCACCTTCCTCCATTTCTTTGTGTCTCTCTTTCTCACTATCTCTCTCTATCATATACGCACGTATGCGCACGCACGCATACACGTACACATACATACACGTATGCACATACACACATGTACAAACACACAGATACATGTACACACACATGCGTACATGTGCGCGCACACACGCACGTACATGTGCAGACATCTCACACACAATGCTAGCATGTCTGAAACACTTCACAAATGCATTTAGTTTTTTCTTCTCAATAGACAAGCTGTTTCTGCTGCTATATATATATATAATATAGAGTCTGTGATCAGTGTTGTGGAATGAGAAGAAAACAAACTCTGGAGTGTTGAATGCTGCTGGTGTTACACAATCACTCATCAAAACCATAAAGAAAAGACTTGACATTTATGGGACACAACAACAAATGAGGTGGAATACAGAAATTAGCTTTATGATAGGGAAATTCAAGGCAAGAGAGGCAGAGGAAGACAGAGAAAGATGTATATGGAAAGCTTAAACAGCTGGAAAACAAGTAGTATTTTTCGGGGTTTAAAAGCATATCCTTTATAGGATGTCGCAGTCAACCCCAGAATGTTTGGGCTATTTGTGATTTCTTGGCAAGTTTACATTAAGTAGTTTGCCATTGCTTTCAGAACAACCAACACTGCTACCATTGTATGAAAACCAACGCAAGGCAGTCTGCTTCCAAATTGCCTGCCGTGTTTCGAACATGGCATGTGGGATTACGAATTGCATTCATAACCCCTTCACCACAGAGTTGAGATGAGTCAAGAACTGACATCACTGAACTCGAGGCATTCTCATAAGTGCTCAGTCCTCATCTTCAACAGCCAGCAAAGAGGTAGTATTAATGGTACCTGCTGCAATCTTGATTATATGTCCGTCTTGCTTTTCCTCTGAGTGATGACTGTTGGCCAGATCCTCTGACCATCCCCAGCTGTCGCATTCTCTCTAGACCGTGATAGTTTATTTGTTCTTCTGCATTATTCACATGCCTACAGAAGGCCTCCACTACATCTGCCTTATGCATCAAATCACCCCCTAATGATGCGGCACCAGCCAATCTGTCTGCCTGTTCATTTCCAACCACACCAGAGTGTTTTGGAGAAAAGATCCAGCGAATGCTCACAACTCGGGACCTCTGAATCAGTACATGCCATTCTGTATGAAGCATGCCAGTCTTCAACTTTGCCACCATGCTTTGTGAATCAGTTACAATCACAGCATGCGTATACAGTTTGTTCTCCAACCAGCAGAAAGCTGCAGTAACCGCCTTCACCTCCATTCTCAAACAGGTTGTGGTGTCATATGCCAAGCTCTCCTTTGCTAAACATTGGCCATTTGCTTTTGCTATGAATCCCCAGGAACTTTGTTGTCTCTTAACACAGAGCCATCAGTAGAGATCATCGCCAGGGCGAGAGTTGTCATGAATTAATTGCTGAATTTCTACTGCCGCAGCGCTGCTGGCCACTCTACACTCACAGCCCAATGTGATTATAACCCCGCACAAGTCTGAATTTCTATTTGGCACTCTGACCCACTCCTTGCCTCTGCCAATCTTCTCAAGTGTGCACACTTCTCTGTATCTTCTTGAGCCATCCATGATCTTCCTCTTAACAGCTTGTAGCCCCTGACTGCACAGGTCGACCAGCACGAAGATGCAGACAGAACATTATTGATACATTGGGCATTAAGGTGTACGAAGCAGGAGAAATGGCAAGAGAGCTGGAAACTTTTCAGCAGGGTGGGATGAAAGCAGTGTTCTGCAAAATACCTGCTATATAATGGTACATAAATTTATAAAATAAAAAATGCATGCTAGAACATTGTTTACAAATGCACCTTCTATGCAGACAATGAATACCTGGCCTTGATATTTTCAGCCATCTAAAAAATACGTGAGTAAAGAGCAGTGTGCTCAGATCCAGAAGGAGGCACATGTTTTTGTAAATTGGCTAGAGCAAGCGGAGGAAGAGTCAGATGAAGATGAGGAGGGAAGAAGAGGATGTTGCGGTAATTTTGTAACATTTGTTTACTTGCAGAATAGTTTGTGTGCATAATGAACTATTGCCTCCATGTTTTTCTAAGCTGGTGAATCCAGTTTATCTTGCTAAGCTAGTACAAGAAAGTCAGGTCTAGGTCAGATGTGACTGTGCTACCATGCAACAGATGGTACTACCTGCTTTCTGTTAGCACTGAATTTTGGGCGGCGCTCACCAAACCCGACACCCCACATTGTGCCAACGGCTTGGGTGGAGGAGTGCAATTGGGAGGGTACAAAACTTACTTTAGTACGAGGAAATGTAACCTAAAGACTAAATGTGGCAGGGCAGACCAGGCCCAAAACCTTTCTCAGCAACTGGTCTAGGATGGAAGCTCTGACAGGTGGACAGAGTATTGCTTTACTGATCTGACTGCTTCTGCAGCTTGTCTTGTTCAGACATATTGGTGTTACTATTCCTCTGGAGTAAACTAGTCAGGCCAAGAGAGGGATCACGCTGCATGGGCAACGCATGGTCTCTAAATTCAGCCCAGGCTTTGTGCTATGGAGAGGTATAACTCCATTTTACAAACTGTCGACTGTCTAGACCGGCCAGGTGTAGTCAGTCAAGTTAGTACATGACATGGGGGATGCTACATGATGCCTGCCGAACCCGTGGTCATATCTTGTCTTCTCTTCTCTCTGTGTTGTTAGTCCTACCTTTATTTTTCTTTTGCCTTGTGGGTTCTTGTCATGTGTCTTTAATCTTGATTGGCCGAGTTGTGTTAATTTTCTGAAATGTTCATGATTGGTTGGATTTTGCATGGAAAGTTGTCTATGGGCTAAGGTAGCCAGTGCCATGCCAACCCTCCATACTTGCCCCTTACGACATGCATGGCAGGTTACAGTGTTACAGTGTGGCTGTTCTGTGCCTCCCTTATGTACTGCAGTAACACGCTGGAGGGCTGACTTTGTGACTTACACAGATGTTGGAATCCTCTTTGAGGCAGGGATTTTGTCACTGACAGTGGGATCCCAGCTCGATCCAGCCTAGAATAAGTCGAGGTGGCCATTGTGATGTTGACCTTGACCACTTCAACCATTCAAGTGCTCACTGACCTAAAAATACGGAGCAAGCACCATGTGCCCAAATACACCTCATGGCTGTGACAAGGGGTTTATAATTATAAATATTTGTATCTTGTTTTAATGCATGACACAAACATTATTATGCAAAACTAGTGAATAATAGCATTGTAGGTTGTAGCATTGTGATGTTAGTACATGGGGTTTACACTTATACTGGTAACTGTTGTTGAGAGGATTGTTTGTGTGTTATGAAACTAAACTCTTCTACTCTCGCCTTCTTTGTTCCTCTTCTGAGAGGAGTACATCATGTTTGTTTACCGTGTAAAGGCTCACCATCAATGCTCGCAGCCCTTTTGTTGCACTCCATAAGTGCTGCAGTCTTCTATAGATCACACAAGGATAATCTCATCACAGTGCACTAACACCTCAAGACTGGGGAGGATCCGTGCATTTGTATAACATAACCACACACAGTAATTTGTCTTTAAAGCAAGTTTTCAGATAATAAATTTAATCAGGGGAACAGCCTATTTGGCCTACTCTTGCAACCACTGAGGGATTTGAAATTTAATCAGGTGAAAATCCTATTTGCCTAATCTTGCAACTACTGAGGGATTTGAAATTTAATCAGGTGAACAGCCTATTTGCACCTACTGAGGAATTTTTAATGTGCATACATGTCCTCCTCTTTTACTCTTATCTCAAAGGCTTGAATCTGTTTCATTATCCCAGGATCAGGGATGAAGTGCACCATTTTCAGGTTCCTTGTGATGCAACAATCCACATCATTATCAATATTTGCTCACATTAGAAGGTACTTGCATGTTGGTTACGCAGTCAACCCCAGAATTCTTTGGCTGTTTGTGATTTCTTGGCAAGTTTGCGTTCAGTAGTTTGCCATTGCTTTCTGAACGACCGGCACTCATACCATGGTATGAAAGCCTATTCAAGCTGGTCTGCTTACAAATCACCCACAGCTGTGTTTTGAATGTGGTTTGCGTGATTGTGAATCACATTCATAACCAAAGTGCTGCCTCAAATTAGAAGCTAATGTTATACCCTTAAACCATTCCACTCCCTCATGATTATATCTTTCCAGCTCAGGCCAGTGTGTCTGACTTCGGCCTGCATCTGAGAAACATTTAGTAAAAGCGGTTATTATACATAGTGAACAACTTGGATTAGAATTAGATTGTAAGATGACACATATTATGGTCGTCACTAAGAAGAAGGAAATACTACATTGTAATATACGGGTAAATGAGAATATTCTTAAACAAGTGAATCGGTATTACTGTCTTAGAACAGTCCTAACATCTGATGGGAGGTGCCTTGAACAGATTAGAACAAGAAATGTTATGGCAAAGGCAGCCTTTTGCCAGATGGAAAGCATACCGCCCATGTTAATGAGCATGGCACGTGATGATTATTCTGTCAAAAGTGATGGATCCTGTCTGACTAAAAGTTTTGCAGGCGCAAGCTTTTTGGCCACAGACAAGAAAATATTGTTTTTTGAACACTGTCAATATATATATATATATATATAGTTGTTTCTATCATTAACTGTTTGGTGTGTTTCAGATCATTTATTCCAACACTCAGAAGGTCACAGAAATCACGGTGGAACCAGTGAAGACCCAGGCACCCAGCACCCCGGCTGTCAGTGGTGACAAGAAGGCTGCCAGTGCTATTGTTGCACATGATAAGAATGATGAGGATGATGATGATATTGATATTGACGACATATAAATGTTGGTGCCACCACGCCAATTGAATCATGTTGACACTGTTGTGTCTGGGCTCATGGTTTGATTACCATTTCATTTGAATATTCTGTCAGTATTACACATTAGCTTCTTACATTGTATTGTCATTATACGCACTTGCTTCATCGTTTACTGATGGTACGTTGAAAGTGGGGGATTGAACTTTTCATTTGATCATTGTCATTCCTTGCCTACTCTAGAACAAGGCCATGTGGCGTTTGTTGATTCGGCATAAACAGTCCAAACTTATAGAAACAAGGACATGGACTAAACATGTTTGGTCCACAATGAAGACTGTTGGCACAACAAACTCCCATTTTGTGTGAGCCATGTTTGAAAGTCCACATTATACATACCCGTGAATTTTACAACACTTTGATTCGTTATTTTTTGTTGTCACTGTTATCTACTCAAAATTTCTTTCTTTTTACATGCAGAAAAACTATTTTGCACCACATACAAATGAATTGTGTGAATTATTTATTACTAGGGCTTTTGTATTGCTCTGTGTTCACAGAATTTATTGAAGATAACCCATACTGTAAGTAGGGTTTCTTGAGAGTTGTCTCCTCTGAGAGGGATGTTTTGTATTTGGTATTTGCTACTTTTTCAAACCTCATTTACATCCAAGTACCATCCACATATAATATCAGCTTTACTTATTTTTAGTACTGTTTTCATTTCAACATACATTGGTTGTGCAGTTTTATTCCTTCTTTTTGTCTTTGACACAATTCTTTAATTTATTTTTCCGTTGGAATAGGTTTTACAGGATGGATGTTAAGACAGCAAAAATGTGCCTATAATATCTGAGTTCCGTAGGCCTTGTGTTTATATTGTCACATGTTACTTGATCTTCAGATCCTGCTAGATGTTTGAAGACAGGTTTACATTTTGAAAATAAAAACAAGATGTTTTAGAGGCATATTTATTCTTCAACATGATTATGAAACCTGTTTCATCATCTTTACATGTTATGTGATGTGTAATTGATATGTAATGATGTTACAGTCTCTGACTTTGTGAAGTAAATATACAGTGATAATTCTCTATATGTATATCATCTCAAATGATTTAGATGTTCATTTGTTGTTGTTCTTTTTTTCTCAATGTTGGTTTTTGAAGCTGTGCTGTAGGTCATTCCATTTTTTCCTAATACGTGACATTTATTTCCTCATGTATGACTGATTGCTGTCACATTTATTTCCTCATGTATGACTGATTGCTGTCACATTTATTTCCTCATGTATGACTGATTAATGTCACATTTATTTCCTCATGTATGACTGATTGATGGCACAGTTATTTCCTAATGTATGACTGATTGCTATCACTTATTTCCTCATGTATGACTGATTGCTATCACTTATTTCCTCATGTGTGACTGATTGATGTCACATTTATTTCCTCATGTATGACTGATTGCTGGCACAGTTATTTCCTAATGTATGACTGATTGCTATCACTTATTTCCTCATGTATGACTGATTGCTATCACTTATTTCCTCATGTGTGACAGATTGCTGTCACATTTATTTCCTCATGTATGACTGATTGCTATCACTTATTTCCTCATGTATGACTGATTGCTGTCACATTTATTTCCTCATGTATGACTGATTGCTGTCACATTTATTTCCTCATGTATGACTGATTGCTGTCACATTTATTTCCTCATGTATGACTGATTGCTATCACTTATTTCCTCATGTATGACTGATTGCTGTCACAGTTATTTCCTCATGTATGACTGATTGCTGTCACACTTATTTCCTCATGTGTGACTGATTGCTGTCACACTTATTTCCTCATGTATGACTGATTGCTGTCACATTTATTTCCTCATGTATGACTGATTGCTATCACTTATTTCCTCATGTATGACTGATTGCTGTCACTTATTTCCTCATGTATGACTGATTGCTGTCACATTTATTTCCTCATGTATGACTGATTGCTGTCACATTTATTTCCTCATGTATGACTGATTGCTGGCACAGTTATTTCCTCATGTATGACTGATTGCTATCACTTATTTCCTCATGTATGACTGATTGCTGTCACAGTTATTTCCTCATGTATGACTGATTGTTGTCACACTTATTTCCTCATGTGTGACTGATTGCTGTCACACTTATTTCCTCATGTATGACTGATTGCTGTCACATTTATTTCCTCATGTATGACTGATTGCTGTCACATTTATTTCCTCATGTATGACTGATTGCTGTCACATTTATTTCCTCACGTATGACTGATTGCTGTCACATTTATTTCTTCACGTGTGACTGATTGCTGTCACATTTATTTCCTCATGTATGACTGATTGCTGGCACAGTTATTTCCTCATGTATGACTGATTGCTATCACTTATTTCCTCATGTATGACTGATTGCTGTCACAGTTATTTCCTCATGTATGACTGATTGTTGTCACACTTATTTCCTCATGTGTGACTGATTGCTGTCACACTTATTTCCTCATGTATGACTGATTGCTGTCACATTTATTTCCTCATGTATGACTGATTGCTGTCACATTTATTTCCTCATGTATGACTGATTGCTGTCACATTTATTTCCTCATGTATGACTGATTGCTGTCACATTTATTTCCTCATGTATGACTGATTGCTGTCACATTTATTTCCTCATGTATGACTGATTGCTGTCACATTTATTTCCTCATGTATTACTGATTTCTATCACTTATTTCCTCATGTATGACTGATTGCTATCACATTTATTTCCTCATATGTGACTGATTGCTGTCACATTTATTTCCTCACGTATGACTGATTGCTGTCACATTTATTTCTTCACGTGTGACTGATTGCTGTCACATTTATTTCCTCATGTATGACTGATTGCTATCACTTATTTCCTCATATATGACTGATTGCTGTCACACTTATTTCCTCATGTATGACTGATTGCTGCCACATTTATTTCCTCACGTATGACTGATTGCTGTCACATTTATTTCCTCATGTATGACTGATTGCTGCCACATTTATTTCCTCATGTATGACTGATTGCTGTCACAGTTATTTCCTCATGTATGACTGATTGCTGCCACATTTATTTCCTCATGTATGACTGATTGCTGTCACATTTATTTCCTCATGTATGACTGATTGCTGTCACAGTTATTTCCTCATGTATGACTGATTGCTGTCACATTTATTTCCTCATGTATGACTGATTGCTGTCACTTATTTCCTCATGTATGACTGATTGCTGTCACATTTATTTCCTCATGTATGACTGATTGCTGTCACATTTATTTCTTCATGTATGACTGATTGCTGTCACATTTATTTCCTCATGTATGACTGATTTCTATCACTTATTTCCTCATGTATGACTGATTGCTATCACATTTATTTCCTCATGTATGACTGATTGCTGTCACATTTATTTCCTCACGTATGACTGATTGCTGTCACATTTATTTCTTCACGTGTGACTGATTGCTGTCACATTTATTTCCTCATGTATGACTGATTGCTGGCACAGTTATTTCCTCATGTATGACTGATTGCTGTCACACTTATTTCCTCATGTATGACTGATTGCTGTCACATGTATTTCCTCATGTATGACTGATTGCTGTCACATTTATTTCCTCATGTATAACTGATTGCTATCACTTATTTCCTCATATATGACTGATTGCTGTCACACTTATTTCCTCATGTATGACTGATTGCTGTCACACTTATTTCCTCATGTATGACTGATTGCTGTCACATGTATTTCCTCATGTATGACTGATTGCTGTCACATTTATTTCCTCATGTATGACTGATTGCTGTCAGTTATTTCCTCATGTATGACTGATTGCTGTCAGTTATTTCCTCATGTATGACTGATTGCTGTCAGTTATTTCCTCATGTATGACTGATTGCTGTCAGTTATTTCCTCATGTATGACTGATTGCTGTCAGTTATTTCTTCATGTATGACTGATTGCTGTCACACTTATTTCCTCATGTATGACTGATTGCTGTCACATTTATTTCCTCATGTATGACTGATTGCTGTCACATTTATTTCCTCATGTATGACTGATTGCTATCACTTATTTTCTCATGTATGACTGATTGCTGTCAGTTATTTCCTCATGTATGACTGATTGCTGTCAGTTATTTCCTCATGTATGACTGATTGCTGTCACATTTATTTCCTCATGTATGACTGATTGCTGTCACATTTATTTCCTCATGTATGACTGATTTCTGTCACATGTATTTTCTCATGTATGACTGATTGCTGTCACATTTATTTCCTCATGTATGACTGATTGTTATCACTTATTTCCTCATGCATGACTGATTGCTGTCAGTTATTTCCTCATGTATGACTGATTGCTGTCAGTTATTTCCTCATGTATGACTGATTGCTATCACATTTATTTCCTCATGTATGACTGATTGCTGTCACATTGTTTCCTCATGTATGACTGATTGCTGTCACATTTATTTCCTCATGTATGACTGATTGCTGTCACATTTATTTCCTCATGTATGACTGATTGCTGTCACAGTTATTTCCTCATGTATGACTGATTGCTGTCACAGTTATTTCCTCGTGTATGACTGATTGCTGTCAGTTATTTCCTCATGTATGACTGATTGCTGTCACACTTATTTCCTCATGTATGACTGATTGCTGTCACATTTATTTCCTCATGTATGACTGATTGCTGTCACATTTATTTCCTCATGTATGACTGATTGCTATCACTTATTTTCTCATGTATGACTGATTGCTGTCAGTTATTTCCTCATGTATGACTGATTGCTGTCAAGTTTATTTCCTCATGTATGACTGATTGCTGTCACATTTATTTCCTCATGTATGACTGATTGCTGTCACATTTATTTCCTCATGTATGACTGATTGCTGTCACATTTATTTCTTCATGTATGACTGATTGTTATCACTTATTTCCTCATGTATGACTGATTGCTGTCAGTTATTTCCTCATGTATGACTGATTGCTGTCAGTTATTTCCTCATGTATGACTGATTGCTATCACATTTATTTCTCATGTATGACTGATTGCTGTCACATTTATTTCCTCACGTATGACTGATTGCTGTCACATTTATTTCTTCACGTGTGACTGATTGCTGTCACATTTATTTCCTCATGTATGACTGATTGCTGGCACAGTTATTTCCTCATGTATGACTGATTGCTGTCACACTTATTTCCTCATGTATGACTGATTGCTGTCACATGTATTTCCTCATGTATGACTGATTGCTGTCACATTTATTTCCTCATGTATAACTGATTGCTATCACTTATTTCCTCATATATGACTGATTGCTGTCACACTTATTTCCTCATGTATGACTGATTGCTGTCACACTTATTTCCTCATGTATGACTGATTGCTGTCACATGTATTTCCTCATGTATGACTGATTGCTGTCACATTTATTTCCTCATGTATGACTGATTGCTGTCAGTTATTTCCTCATGTATGACTGATTGCTAGTCACTTATTTCCTCATGTATGACTGATTGCTGTCAAGTTATTTCCTCATGTATGACTGATTGCTGTCAGTTATTTCCTCATGTATGACTGATTGCTGTCACAGTTATTTCCTCATGTATGACTGATTGCTAGTCACATTTATTTCCTCATGTATGACTGATTGCTGTCACATTATTTCCTCATGTATGACTGATTGCTGTCACATTATTTCCTCATGTATGACTGATTGTTATCACTTATTTCCTCATGTATGACTGATTGCTGTCAGTTATTTCCTCATGTATGACTGATTGCTGTCACAGTTATTTCCTCATGTATGACTGATTGCTATCACAGTTATTTCCTCATGTATGACTGATTGCTGTCACATTTATTTCCTCATGTATGACTGATTGCTGTCACATTTATTTCCTCATGTATGACTGATTGCTATCACTTATTTCCTCATGTATGACTGATTGCTGTCACAGTTATTTCCTCATGTATGACTGATTGCTATCATTTATTTCCTCATGTATGACTGATTGCTATCACATTATTTTCCTCATGTATGACTGATTGCTGTCACATTTATTTCCTCATGTATGACTGATTGCTGATCACATTATTTCCTCATGTATGACTGATTGCTGTCAGTTATTTCCTCATGTATGACTGATTGCTGTCAAGTTATTTCCTCATGTATGACTGATTGCTGTCACAGTTATTTCCTCATGTATGACTGATTGCTGTACAGTTATTTCCTCATGTATGACTGATTGCTGTCACATTATTTCCTCATGTATGACTGATTGCTGTCACATTTATTTCCTCATGTATGACTGATTGCTGTCACATTTATTTCCTCATGTATGACTGATTGCTATCACTTATTTTCTCATGTATGACTGATTGCTGTCAGTTATTTCCTCATGTATGACTGATTGCTGTCAGTTATTTCCTCATGTATGACTGATTGCTGTCACATTTATTTCCTCATGTATGACTGATTGCTGTCACATTTATTTCCTCATGTATGACTGATTGCTGTCACATTTATTTCTTCATGTATGACTGATTGTTATCACTTATTTCCTCATGTATGACTGATTGCTGTCAGTTATTTCCTCATGTATGACTGATTGCTGTCAGTTATTTCCTCATGTATGACTGATTGCTATCACATTTATTTCCTCATGTATGACTGATTGCTGTCACATTTATTTCCTCACTGTATGACTGATTGCTGTCACATTTATTTCTCACTGTAGTGACTGATTGCTGTCACATTTATTTCCTCATGTATGACTGATTGCTGGCACAGTTATTTCCTCATGTATGACTGATTGCTGTCACACTTATTTCCTCATGTATGACTGATTGCTGTCACATGTATTTCCTCATGTATGACTGATTGCTGTCACATTTATTTCCTCATGTATAACTGATTGCTATCACTTATTTCCTCATATATGACTGATTGCTGTCACACTTATTTCCTCATGTATGACTGATTGCTGTCACACTTATTTCCTCATGTATGACTGATTGCTGTCACATGTATTTCCTCATGTATGACTGATTGCTGTCATATTTATTTCCTCATGTATGACTGATTGCTGTCAGTTATTTCCTCATGTATGACTGATTGCTGTCAGTTATTTCCTCATGTATGACTGATTGCTGTCAGTTATTTCCTCATGTATGACTGATTGCTGTCAGTTATTTCCTCATGTATGACTGATTGCTGTCACACTTATTTCCTCATGTATGACTGATTGCTGTCACATTTATTTCCTCATGTATGACTGATTGCTGTCACATTTATTTCCTCATGTATGACTGATTGCTATCACTTATTTTCTCATGTATGACTGATTGCTGTCAGTTATTTCCTCATGTATGACTGATTGCTGTCAGTTATTTCCTCATGTATGACTGATTGCTGTCACATTTATTTCCTCATGTATGACTGATTGCTGTCACATTTATTTCCTCATGTATGACATTGCTGTCACATGTATTTTCTCATGTATGACTGATTGCTGTCACATTTATTTTTTCATGTATGACTGATTGTTATCACTTATTTCCTCATGTATGACTGATTGCTGTCAGTTATTTCCTCATGTATGACTGATTGCTGTCAGTTATTTCCTCATGTATGACTGATTGCTATCACATTTATTTCCTCATGTATGACTGATTGCTGTCACATTGTTTCCTCATGTATGACTGATTGCTGTCACATTTATTTCCTCATGTATGACTGATTGCTATCACTTATTTCCTCATGTATGACTGATTGCTGTCACAGTTATTTCCTCATGTATGACTGATTGCTGTCACACTTATTTCCTCATGTATGACTGATTGCTGTCACACTTATTTCCTCATGTATGACTGATTGCTATCATTTATTTCCTCATGTATGACTGATTGCTATCACTTATTTCCTCATGTATGACTGATTGCTGTCACATTTATTTCCTCATGTATGACTGATTGTTATCACTTATTTCCTCATGTATGACTGATTGCTGTCAGTTATTTCCTCATGTATGACTGATTGCTGTCAGTTATTTCCTCATGTATGACTGATTGCTATCACATTTATTTCCTCATGTATGACTGATTGCTATCACTTATTTCCTCATGTATGACTGATTGCTGTCACAGTTATTTCCTCATGTATGACTGATTGCTATCATTTATTTCCTCATGTATGACTGATTGCTATCACTTATTTTCTCATGTATGACTGATTGCTGTCACATTTATTTCCTCATGTATGACTGATTGTTATCACTTATTTCCTCATGTATGACTGATTGCTGTCAGTTATTTCCTCATGTATGACTGATTGCTGTCAGTTATTTCCTCATGTATGACTGATTGCTATCACATTTATTTCCTCATGTATGACTGATTGCTGTCACATTGTTTCCTCATGTATGACTGATTGCTGTCACATTTATTTCCTCATGTATGACTGATTGCTATCACTTATTTTCTCATGTATGACTGATTGCTGTCAGTTATTTCCTCATGTATGACTGATTGCTGTCAGTTATTTCCTCATGTATGACTGATTGCTGTCACATTTATTTCCTCATGTATGACTGATTGCTGTCACATTTATTTCCTCATGTATGACTGATTGCTGTCACATTTATTTCCTCATGTATGACTGATTGTTATCACTTATTTCCTCATGTATGACTGATTGCTGTCAGTTATTTCCTCATGTATGACTGATTGCTGTCAGTTATTTCCTCATGTATGACTGATTGCTATCACATTTATTTCCTCATGTATGACTGATTGCTGTCACATTTATTTCCTCACGTATGACTGATTGCTGTCACATTTATTTCTTCACGTGTGACTGATTGCTGTCACATTTATTTCCTCATGTATGACTGATTGCTGGCACAGTTATTTCCTCATGTATGACTGATTGCTGTCACACTTATTTCCTCATGTATGACTGATTGCTGTCACATGTATTTCCTCATGTATGACTGATTGCTGTCACATTTATTTCCTCATGTATAACTGATTGCTATCACTTATTTCCTCATATATGACTGGTTGCTGTCACACTTATTTCCTCATGTATGACTGATTGCTGTCACACTTATTTCCTCATGTATGACTGATTGCTGTCACATGTATTTCCTCATGTATGACTGATTGCTGTCACATTTATTTCCTCATGTATGACTGATTGCTGTCAGTTATTTCCTCATGTATGACTGATTGCTGTCAGTTATTTCCTCATGTATGACTGATTGCTGTCAGTTATTTCCTCATGTATGACTGATTGCTGTCAGTTATTTCCTCATGTATGACTGATTGCTGTCACACTTATTTCCTCATGTATGACTGATTGCTGTCACATTTATTTCCTCATGTATGACTGATTGCTGTCACATTTATTTCCTCATGTATGACTGATTGCTATCACTTATTTTCTCATGTATGACTGATTGCTGTCAGTTATTTCCTCATGTATGACTGATTGCTGTCAGTTATTTCCTCATGTATGACTGATTGCTGTCACATTTATTTCCTCATGTATGACTGATTGCTGTCACATTTATTTCCTCATGTATGACATTGCTGTCACATGTATTTTCTCATGTATGACTGATTGCTGTCACATTTATTTCCTCATGTATGACTGATTGTTATCACTTATTTCCTCATGTATGACTGATTGCTGTCAGTTATTTCCTCATGTATGACTGATTGCTGTCAGTTATTTCCTCATGTATGACTGAATGCTATCACATTTATTTCCTCATGTATGACTGATTGCTGTCACATTGTTTCCTCATGTATGACTGATTGCTGTCACATTTATTTCCTCATGTATGACTGATTGCTATCACTTATTTCCTCATGTATGACTGATTGCTGTCACAGTTATTTCCTCATGTATGACTGATTGCTGTCACAGTTATTTCCTCATGTATGACTGATTGCTGTCAGTTATTTCCTCATGTATAACTGATTGCTGTCACACTTATTTCCTCATGTATGACTGATTGCTGTCACATTTATTTCCTCATGTATGACTGATTGCTGTCACATTTATTTCCTCATGTATGACTGATTGCTATCACTTATTTTCTCATGTATGACTGATTACTGTCAGTTATTTCCTCATGTATGACTGATTGCTGTCAGTTATTTCCTCATGTATGACTGATTGCTGTCACATTTATTTCCTCATGTATGACTGATTGCTGTCACATTTATTTCCTCATGTATGACTGATTGCTGTCACATTTATTTCCTCATGTATGACTGATTGTTATCACTTATTTCCTCATGTATGACTGATTGCTGTCAGTTATTTCCTCATGTATGACTGATTGCTGTCAGTTATTTCCTCATGTATGACTGATTGCTATCACATTTATTTCCTCATGTATGACTGATTGCTGTCACATTGTTTCCTCATGTATGACTGATTGCTGTCACATTTATTTCCTCATGTATGACTGATTGCTATCACTTATTTCCTCATGTATGACTGATTGCTGTCACAGTTATTTCCTCATGTATGACTGATTGCTGTCACAGTTATTTCCTCATGTATGACTGATTGCTGTCACAGTTATTTCCTCATGTATGACTGATTGCTATCATTTATTTCCTCATGTATGACTGATTGCTATCACTTATTTCCTCATGTATGACTGATTGCTGTCACATTTATTTCCTCATGTATGACTGATTGTTATCACTTATTTCCTCATGTATGACTGATTGCTGTCAGTTATTTCCTCATGTATGACTGATTGCTGTCAGTTATTTCCTCATGTATGACTGATTGCTATCACATTTATTTCCTCATGTATGACTGATTGCTGTCACATTAGATGTGTATAAGAGACAGGTTTCCTCATGTATGACTGATTGCTGTCACATTTATTTCCTCATGTATGACTGATTGCTATCACTTATTTCTTCATGTATGACTGATTGCTGTCACAGTTATTTCCTCATGTATGACTGATTGCTATCATTTATTTCCTCATGTATGACTGATTGCTATCACTTATTTTCTCATGTATGACTGATTGCTGTCACATTTATTTCCTCATGTATGACTGATTGTTATCACTTATTTCCTCATGTATGACTGATTGCTGTCAGTTATTTCCTCATGTATGAATGATTGCTGTCAGTTATTTCCTCATGTATGACTGATTGCTTTCACATTTATTTCCTCATGTATGACTGATTGCTGTCACATTGTTTCCTCATGTATGACTGATTGCTGTCACATTTATTTCCTCATGTATGACTGATTGCTGTCACAGTTATTTCCTCATGTATGACTGATTGCTGTCACACTTATTTCCTCATGTATGACTGATTGCTGTCAGTTATTTCCTCATGTATGACTGATTGCTATCATTTATTTCCTCATGTATGACTGATTGCTATCACTTATTTCCTCATGTATGACTGATTGCTGTCACATGTATTTCCTCATGTGTGACTGATTGCTGTCAGTTATTTCCTCATGTATGACTGATTACTGTCACATTTATTTCCTCGTGTATGACTGATTGCTGTCACATTTATGTCCTCATGTATGACTGATTGCTGTCACATTTATGTCCTCACGTATAACTGATTGCTATCACAACAATCACAAAAAACTGCTTGCTGAAAAGTTGTCTGACTTGGTCTGTGGGGGTGCATATGCTAGAGAATGGTTGTGGTGATGTTTAGGGTTGAGAAGCACATGGGTAGAGAAGAAAAGAAAATTAGAGGATTGTTTGCAGGTGTTGCTAGATCTTTCATCAAAATCAAAGAAATGTAAAGATGGAACTTATCAACAGTTAGAGGTTGAATGGAGAAATTGGTTTTAATGTGGGAGGGAAATACCTAACAAAGGAAGACAAAGATGTATGTGGAAAGTTTAAAACTGGGCAACAGATGATGTAAGCGACAACAGCTTCATTACTATTTCAGATGAGGGAGGATGGAGTGTCATTGTAGCCAATATCTGCTCCAGAACCTGCAGCTGAAGTCAAACTGATTACAATTAACATTCAGGTGAATTATGCCAGGCAATAAATTTTTCAACATTGTGTCTTTTGTGTTAAATTCGCTAAGGGAATGCGTTGTTTTGAATTAAAGCGTTAGATTTTAAATTTGTTAGTGTGTGCATAATTTCTGCCATCTTTGAAGATGGGGAGTTGGTAGACTTGGGGTACCAGCAGCTCACCGTGAAGTCTGAAATATTCTGTAAACCTCATCTTACATAGATTTCTTTTTGTTTTTATGAATTGTTTCATTGAATATGATTGCATGGATCAAGGGTGACAGTTCATGCTGTGTTTGTGAAAGATTGTTGAATATCTGCACCAGCAGAACATCTGCCTTCATGCAGATGATTGCATGGATCAAGGGTGACAGTTCATGCTGTATTTGTGAATGCTTGTTGATTATCTGCACCAGCGGAACATCTGCCTTCGATCATCACATTTCAGATTTGCTAGCTGTACCATTATTTATTGTTGAAACTGGCTCTCAATCAGCGTCATGTGTTGGAAACTGGAATACTTTTGCCATAATAAATGTCACAGAGCTTTGGAAAGGCCAGATTTGGCCTTGTGTTTTTGGGAGGAAGAGGCGGTGGTCAACCAGCATCAAGATGAACACCGGACATTGGAGATGCCTGGTGCATGAGAATGCATGATGCAGGGCAACAGACAAAGGAGTTAGAATCTTGTGGGCCGGGGTGAGTGCAATGGCAAAGATTGATCATCTGTGTAGTGGGCCAGGGTAAGAGCAATGGCAAAGGATTGATCATCAGTTTAGTGGGAGCAGTGGCAAAGATTGATAATCTGTGTAGTGGGCCAGGGTGCGAACAATGGCAAGGGATTGATCATCTGTTTAGTGGGCCAGGGTGAGAGCAATGGCAAAGGTTTGATAATCTGTTTGGTGGGCCAGAGTGAGAGCAATGGTAAAGGATTGATAATCTGTTTTGTGGACTAGGGTGGGAGCAATGGCAAAGGATTGCTCATCTATGTAGTGGGCCAGGGTGAGAGCAATGGCAAAGGATTGATAATCTGTTTAGTGGGCCAGGGTGAGAGCAATGGCAAAGGATTTATAATCTGTTTAGTGGGCCAGGCTGGGAGCAATGGCAAAGGATTGATAATCTGTTTAGTGGGCCAGGGTGAGAGCAGTGGCAAAGGATTGATAATCTTTGTAGTGGGCCAGGGTGAGAGCCATGGCAAAGGATTGATAATCTGTTTAGTGGGTCAAGGTGAGAGCAATGGCAAAGGATTGATAATCTTTGTATTGGGCCAGGGTGAGAGCCATGGCAAAGGATTGATAATCTGTTCAGTGGGCCAGGGTGGGAGCCATGGCAAAATATTGATCATCTGCATAGTGGGCTGGAGTGAGAGCAATTGTAAAGGATTGATAATGTGTTTAGTGGGTCAGGATGAGAGCAATGGCAAAGGATTGATAATCTGTTTAGTGGGCTAGGGCGAGAGCAATGGTAGAGGATTGATCATCTGTGTAGTTGGCCGGAGTGAGAGAAATGGCAAAGGATTGATAATCTATTTAGTGGGCCTGGGTGAGAGCAATATGTTCTATTTAAGTGTTTCTATATGATAATGGTTAATATTCTAATTAAACTTTATAACTAATTCATTATATTTGAACAGAAGAGTTCTACTTATTTAATTACACTGAAATGTGCTGTTTCTGTGAAACTGCAATTACATTTTATTTCACATGACTGAGTAGGGCAGAATTATCCTATATATAAATATAACACTTTTATCTTTAACACTAATAATCTTGATTATTTTGGATGCAATATTCTGCTTTAGCGGCAGTCTTGCTGTCGTGACAGAAAGATAGCGTCAGGTGGTAGTAGAAAACTTCAACTGGTGTACTTTTATCCAGTAATTTAGTCTCATGTTGATCTAACCCATGTTTCATGTTTGTTTTCTGTCCAATGCCCTGCTCGGATCAATCAAGGATTTGTGTTGAGATAGTTTCTGGCCAGCTGACACTAGACTCTGCATTGTCTGTTATATTTTACCAGGAGACATTTGCATTGCAGCCAAAACTGGCATTTATTGCGTGCAGCCTGGCATGCTTGTTGAACAGCTGTGTTAAATCTTGCTGAAGAATAAAGTCATGCATTCAGTGACGTTTGTATGTATGTGTGCTACTCTTTGTGTGTGTGTTTTTTAAATTGCGTTCTAGGCAGAAATATAGGTACCAAAAAATCTGCCTACTGAAAAATTGTATGACCTGCAGTGTGAGCATGTGTTCAAAGGTGATGTCTGAGGGTGAGCTGGTAAGAAAAATGGATTGTATGATTCATGAATGTGAATGCTGGACAATGAGTCATGATATGGTAAAGAAACTGTAGGCCGTAGAGGTGGGGATTTTGAGAAGAATGTGGAAAATATCGTGGACAAAGAAGGGAGAAAGAAAATACACTGAAGTTTTGAGTGCTGTAGATGTTACAAGATCACTTATCAGTCATAAGAAAAAGATAAATGAAATGTATGGGACAAAACAGAATGGATGAAATAGAAGAAAAATTACCTGTATGTGGGGGAATTACGAGATAAGAGAATTCAGAAATATTTTTGTGAGAAATACTAGGTAAGAGGAATTTAGAAATATGTATGTGAGAAATACTAGTGAGAGGAATTTAGAAATATGTGAGAATTACTAAGTGAGAGGAATTTAAAAATATGTATGTTGGAAATACTAGGTAAGAGGAATTCAGAAATATGTATGTGGGAAATGCTAGCTGAGAGGAATCCAGAAAAATTTATGTGAGAAATACTAGGTGAGAGGAATTTAGAAATACGTATGTGGGAATTACTATGTGAGAGGAATTAGAAATATGTATGTGAGAATTACTAGGTGAGAGGAATTTAGAAATATGAATGTGGGAATTACTAGGTAAGAGAGGAATTCAGAAATATGCATGTGGGAAATACTAGGTAAGAGAGGGATTCAGAAATATGTATGTGAGAAATACTAGGTGAGAGAGGTGAGAGGAAGTCAGAAATATGTATGTGGGAATTACTAGGTAAGAGAGGAAGTCAGAAATATGTATGTGATAAATACTAGGAGGAACTCAGATTTTTGTGTGTGGACTCTTTCCCTTTAACCAGTGCCCCTCGCCATTAGGTGAACTACTTCCGTCAGTGATTTCGACTTCTGAGGTACTTGTAAAATAGTCCCCAAGACAAAGACGAGAAGTCAGTATTTTAGTCCAGCAGACAGTGTAGGAGTTGAACCCGCTACCTCGGCATCAGCACATTGTTTAAGAACGAAAGCTCTTATGCATTCAGCATGACGACCTTAGAGAAGGATACAGTGGCGTGCAGAGGGAGATGTGACGGCCCCGGGCATCCAGTTAGGGAGAGGGGCATCCAGTTAGGGAGAGGGGGCAGCACAGTGCAGTCGGAGGGGAGGAGGAATGAATGAGGTAATGAACAATTTAGGGGCATCCAACCAAGGGGTTGGCTCCGGGCATCAAAGAACCTCTGCACGCCACTGGGAGGCTATTAAATGTACCTAATGTTCCATGTTTGTGGACAGTCATCAACGGATGTGTCACGTGATCAGCGTCGAGCCGGCACCCAGTCAGTTTTATACAGGCATGGATTATGGTCATTCGCAACAAACAAAGAAAACCACAAGAACAGACGACCACAAAGGATAGCCGCCGACCGATCCCCCAGATGACGTCACAGACACAAACGCTACATAACCAGAGCGAGATAGGACTCACAAGACAAGAATTAGGGTGATGAAGCAGGTTAGACGAGGTCGAATTTGGAATTTTTGTTTTTGAAAATTGGAATTGGTCATTCGCAACAGCGAGTGCTAACGAGACAAGTCACCTGATACGGGGGGGGGGGGGGGGGGGGGGGGGAAATGGCACGTCGCAAGAACACAAAAGACACGTGGCATCCAAGATGTGCAGCGTGGGAGCCGACAAGAAGACGAGCGGAGAGAATCTACCTGCGAGCTGCAGCAAACAACAAGAACCTCAAGGAAACTCTAACGAAGCTACCACGACGAAGGACGACGACAACCCACCACAAACAAGAGCCAAATCTGCTGAGAAGCAGAGAGAGGAGACAGACACCAGAGTCGGAAACACCGACTCGCCGACAATCAAGTGGGTTGTCAAGCGTATCCAAACGGAGCTGACAGATGAACAAATCCTGAAGCGGCTACAGGCGGAGCGACTCCTCACCTATTCTGCGATTCCTACAACCTTGGCGGTGGTGACGACAGAGGGCAGCGAGATGCTGACGATAGTATCATCAATCAACAAGAAAATGCAACAGCCAGAGAGATTCATCCCAAGAGTCAATCAATGTTCAAGATGCCAGAGGGCCGGCCACAGCAGAGCAGCATGTCGCAGTAAGACGGAAATCTGTCGGTAGCTGCACCAATCACCACGCCTTCAAGGAGTGTCCTCTGGACACGGACTTCAGAGCCCCAAACAACAAAAGAAAGTGCGCCAACTTCCTGGGCAAGGTTGGAGCAAAATACTTGGGCTGTCCGTACCTCCAAAGACACAGAGACGTCTTAAATTTTGCCATCACCACAAAGACTCCATATAAGGACGCAACGAGGAGGTGCGAGACAGCCACGTGCATCTCACGAGCGGAAAAAGCTCAACTGCAAGACCAGATAGATGAGCTAAAGAAGCAAATCAAGCTGCTTCAAACACCGGCACCGACCAGCGACAATGAAAAGCTGCTTGCTGAAATAAAACAATATAAAATGGCACAAAGTAGTGCAGCTTTTTTTTTTTTTTTTTAAAAGCATATCCCTTTTACAGGACTTAGCTGTCGACACCAGCATCTTTCAGCTGTATGTTGATCTCTTGGCAAGATTACGCTCAGTAGTTTGCCATTGCTTTCTGAGCGGCCGGTTCAGTGCAGCTTTACATAACAGAATTACGACACATACAGGACGTTGCGGCGATTAGCCTTCATCAGCAAACAAACGGACGACTTCCGGTCCCCAGCATGGCAGTTGGGCATTGAACCGCTACGGCCTCTTTCAGCGGGTCGCCCTGCGGATAGAGACAGAGCCAGTGTGAGAAAACCCGCGTCAATGTGGCCTTTCTGGTGACTGTCGATTCCGTCGACGATGAACTGTGGTTTTCGTGGAAGACTTTTGTGTTGGCATTCTGGCGGCGGCATTATGCACAGTGTACCTGTGCGGACTGTTGGATTGCTGAGACACCTGTCTGTTCCACTTCTCACTTTGGACAGTGGGGAGCATTCTGTGTGATATTCACTGGCACAGGAAAGGAGCTTAATGGGGACGACCCGTTGCCGTGAAGTTGGAACCTCAACTAACTAACTAGCTAGCTAACTAACTAACTAACTAACTAGCAAACAAACACATTCACAAAACACAACATATAGTCAAGGAGATCTCCTGTGACTACATTAAAACGTGACGAAAGGACGAGAAGAATAACAAATATGGAGAAAAAATGAAAATTGTAAAAAATATTCATACTTACTCCAGAATTCCGAGTTGTGTTTATGGCTATACACAGCTCGGAATTCTGAGGTAAGTATGAACATTTTTTTCCAATTTTTATTTTCTCTTCATTGCTTTCATTTTTTCATCTTCTCGTCCTGTCGTCACGTTTTAATGTAGTCACAGGAGATCTCCGTGACTATATGTTGTATTTTGTGAATGTGTTTGTTTGCTGGTGAAGGCTAATCGCCGGAACGTCCTGTATGTGTCATAATCCTGTTATGTAAAGCTGCACTACTTTGTGTCATTTTATATGGTTTACATTTTCACAGCTTTACCGTAGTTCCACCAAATTTTATTCATATTTTTGCTGAAATAAAGGAGATCCAGCAAAACATCAAGCGGAACCTATGGCCGAGATGAAGAAGGAAAACGAATAAATGCTACGCACCATTAAAGCGGAGAGAGAGCTGCTGAAAGCTGAAATGGAATTAATCCGAAGCAAACCAACAGAAGCGATACAAGAGAACACAGATAAGCCGCAAGGCGAAACCCAACAAAAGACCGAACCGAAATCGCAAGATAAAGACAGCAGCCCAACCACGACGCCCGAGAAACTCAAGAGAAAACCAATATCCTGCAGGACATCTGAAGAAACCCAAGATGAGTACCATGAAGACGGCATGGAGTGACCCGGGGCACCTACTTTGGAAGAGTGCATAGAAGCGGCAAAGCGAGAGGGAATTAAAGAAGGACTCAGGCGCAAGGAATTCAGAAGGCGATGGGAAGAAAAGAAAAGAAGAAACTCAGGGGGAAACGGATATAATATCCTGAGGTACACTATGACAGTGAGGCCGACCTCGATTACTATATAGATGAGGGAGATATCATCCCATGGCTGACCACAGAGGAAGCAATCGAAAGACAGCAAGAACTCAAACGTGAAAGTGAAAAAAGCGCAAGAATAAAAATAACTTCGAAAAGCTTCTACAGGCAATACACAAAACAGGAGCCAAAAATACCAAATAAAAAGTCCTTATAAGGACTGCAACCAGTCAAGCCAGACGAGCCAGTAGCATTCCTTCACTAATCAAATAAACCACCAGAGGAGACGGGCACAAAGGACAATTCGCCGCCCAACTCCCCAACTGGCGTCACAGACACAAACGCTTACATAACCAGTCCGAGATAGGACTCACTCGTAAGAGCGCACAAGACAAGAATCAGGGTAAAAATACCCACGGTAACCACGGACCTCAACAATAACCACAGCTGAAAGAAGTAGGCTGAACGAGGCCGAATTTGGAATTTGTGTTTTTAAAGCAAGCAAGCACCAACCATCGAACAATTAGCATAATGCACCACATCACAAAGAGTTTGCTAAGAATCATGAAAAGTGTTAGGAAGAAAATACAATCGGAAATAAGGGAAGAGCAATGTAGTATTAGTAGAAGCCTGCAACAAACACTCAATTTGCTGAGGACATTAATAGAGCATTCAACAGAAATTAAGAAATAATTAATTAGCGCTGTCCCAGACAAAAACCGTTTAAACCACCTAATCTAAGTAGTTGTTGTCAATTTATTTTGTGTCTTTTTCGTTTGTTTATCTATTTGTGTTCTCCTTGACAAAGATTCTCGAGTCAAAACGTCGGCCGTCCTTTGTTGTCCTATTGTACTTTAACTTATTTGTTATTTTATTATTTCATTTTATATATTTGTTGATTGCTTCTGATTTTGGATAAGTATAAGTACTATAAGTATAAGTCACACTTTGTTTTTCACCTGTGTACGATGGATCTTGTAAGATGGTATGTGCATTGTGTCTGTGTTTAGTATGTCTCTTCTTTTCGCATGAGCAAAATATACCGAATTGTTTCCAGTTCATTTTGTTATATCCTGCTGCAGCCGCTTCTTTTTTTTTTTGTCCCAGACATTCAATCAACATTATATGTCACTCCTTCTGTTACCGTGCCCTCTCTATCTCCAGATTATGACTTTGATGTTCAATCTAATACCACCGTCCTCGGTAGTATAGTGGTAAGTATCCCCGCCTGTCACGCGGGAGACCGGGGTTCGATTCCCCGCCGGGGAGGTCATTTTTTTTTTTTTTTAATTATTGATGTTCAATCTAATACCACCGTCCTCGGTAGTATAGTGGTAAGTATCCCCGCCTGTCACGCGGGAGACCGGGGTTCGATTCCCCGCCGGGGAGGTCATTTTTTTTTTTTTTTAATTACTTACGTGCTGCGGTGACAGAAACAGAATTATGTTTCCAACCAAAACGTACCTGAACTGGTTTACACGTAGTAATACAATTACCTGCCATTTTTCATACTTTGTGTGTGTGTGGGGTGGGGGGGGGGGGGCAAATAATCAAGTATGGAGAGGCATCACTGTAGAGTAGAAAACTGACTACACTCTTCATTTCAAACTCCTACTAAAGCATTAATTTTAATTCATTATTCTTGGGATTATCCTCGCACTGTTAAAGAATATTAGACTAATCATCCACCCACTTTAACCACCTAATATTAAAGACAGGCGACAACCATAAACGGCTCTTTGATCATTTGTAAATTTATTTGTATGTATCCATCCATCCATCATGTGCCATGCCCGTAAGCGTGGGCGGTCATGTTTTGCCATCTCACTCGATCACCAGAGTCGTGGATCAGCTCCGTGTTCCTGTCTCGACCATGCCATGTGGCCAAGCCATCCAGGTATTTGCTTCTAGGTCTTCCTCTTGGTCTGTTCCCTTCGATCTTACCAGTTGTCACCAAGTTCTCCAATCCATTTCTTCTCATAACATGTCCAAAAAATTTTGACTGTCTGCGTTTAATGTCTCTAATCAGTTTACGATCTTCGTTTGTTTCTTGAAGGACCTGTTCATTGGTCTTTCTGGCTGTCCATGGTATTCTTTGCATTTTCCTCAGAAACCACATTTCTACAGCCATCAGATGTTTTTCAGCTTGACTGCTCATTGTCCAAGCTTCACATCCATATAAAAGTACAGGTTCTATGTAGCACCTCAACACTCTTTTTCTCGTTTCAATTGACAATCGACATCTTTTTATTGGTCAGTATGTTTTTCATCTTGCTAAAGGCTACCTTAGATATGGCGATTCTTGTTCTAATCTCTTCAAGGCATCTCCCATCAGATGTTATGACTGTTCCGAGATAATTGTACCTATTCACTTGTTGAAGAATATTCCCATTTACTTGTATATTACATTGTGGTATTTCGTTCTTCCTAGTGACGACCATAACCTGTGTCTTTTTACAATTTAATTCTAACCCTCGTTGTTCACAGTGTGTAACAACTGCATCTACTAAATGTTGCAGATCCTGTTCATTGTCTGCAATCAAGACTGTATCGTCTGCATATTTTGTATGTATACAGTATCGTTATTTATTTGTTCAATCATTTTTATAATTTAGCGCGCTGTCCCAGACATTCGATCAACATTATCTGTCATTTCTTATGTTACCCCTCCCTCTCTATCTCAAGATAGATCAAGATATCCACGCCCTGACACCATGTTTGACACAACCTCTAGAAAAGAGTTAAGAAAACCAAACTAAAAAATTTAATAACCTCCCTCATGGAAAAATAGTCAAAGACGAATCAGTGGGAGCAACAGACTAATTAGACAACAGCTGAAAGCAAGAATGCAATTCAAATAATCATTGTCAAAACTGTCACCAAGTGCGTTGTCAACTGGCAGTGGTAATCGTACTTCTCTAGAGCTCACGGTCCCTATTATTATAGCGGCATGTATTAAAGCTTGTGCTCATATCTTCCATTACGACGATGTAAGTTTGTCTAGAATCTTCTCTTGTCGTCTACCCTTGAAGAATATATTGACGTGCATGCGAAATTATATACAAAAGAATGCTTCAGTAAAAACGTTCACAGCTAACCATATGAAAGACAGAACCCTTTATGCATACATTTTAATTAATATTACATATGTTAACTGCGATTTCTAGTTCAAATTGTATACAAAATGAAAACTTTATTCAAATATCTACGTCGTAGCTTCATTGACTATACAAAGGCCTTCGATAAAGTAAGACATGTCAACATGATAGCCTACAGATGCTTCCAGATCTACAAATTGATGGGAATCACCTTAGACTGGTTAAAAAACAAAACCAAAAAAACATTGGAAACAAGTTTGCTATAAAATTGATAATGAAGTAGGTCACTACCAGGCTATCAAGAGAGGTTATGAATAAATAGTGTATTGTTTGACACTCACAGAAGTAGAAGAACGGACTAGTGAACAAACTAAATAACAGACACATTGAAAGTTACCCTACCGGGATTCGAACCTGTCACCTCCAAATGATAACAGGACATCGCTGCAGGAATAAGTCTACTCTCGCATGACCAGCTACATAATATCTACTGATAGGCATTTTTCTACATTGTGAAAATATGAGAAATTAGAGGGTATGGGAGGAAGTATCACCGGGGGACATAACATCAATAATGTACGATAAGTAAATGACGCAGCATTAATTGCAGACAATGAACAGGATCTGCAGCATTTATTAGATGCGGTAATTTTACACTGTGAGTGAGCAACAAGGGTGAGAACTGAATTGTCAGAAAACAGAATATGGTCGTCTCCAAGAAGAAAGAAATACCGCAATATAACTTCCATGTAAATAGGGAAATTCTTAAAGAAGTGAATTTTTACAACTAGCTTTGAACAGACAGTTGGAACATCTGATGGAAGGTGTCCTGTACTTGTAGTAAGTAGAACAAGAATCGCTATGGCAAAGATAGCCTTTTGCAAGATGGAAAACACTAATAAAAAGTTGTGACTGCATTAGGACAAAGTAAAAAGTGCGATATAGAACCTAAATTGTTATACGCATGTGAAAATCCATCCCTCCATCATGTACCATGCCGATAAGCGTAAGCGGTCATGTTCTGCCATCTCACTCGATCACCAGAGTCGTGGATCAACTCTGTGTTCCTGTCTCGACCATGCCACGTGGCCAAGTCATCCAGGTATTTACTTCTCGATCTTCTCCTTGGTGTCTGCCCTTCAATCTTGCCAGTTGTCACTAAGTTCTCGAATTCAGTTCTTCTCATAACATGCCCAAAAAAATTTTGACTGTCTACGTCTAATGACTCTAAATCAGTTTACGATCTTCATTTGTTTCTTGAAGGACTTGTCCATTGGTTTTTCTGTCTGTCCATGGTAATGCATGTGAAAATATTGACAACCTGAGAAATAGCTAATGGCAATGGAAATGTGGTTTTAGAGAATATGCAAAAATATCCAATGGGCAGACATAAAAACGAATGAGGCAGTTCGTCACGAAACAAATTAAAACCGTAATTGATTTAGAAAAATTAGACATAGAAACTGGGCACGTTCTGAGGAGAGAATATACCCGAAAGTTGACCTTACTGGCCCCAGGGGTGTCGTAACAATTGAGATTTCATTGAAAACTTGGTCACAGCTGGCACAATTGATGGGAAAATAGCAAGAGGATGGCAAAGAGATGAAACCTGAATGGCTTGGCCACATGGCATATTCGGAACAAGAACACAGACCTATCCAAGACTAGTGATCGCGTAGTGAACCATGACCGCCCAGGACCTATCAGCACGGCACATGATGATGATGATGATTTTATGATGCTGGCCATGAGGTTGAAGCCACGAGCTTGCATCTGGCAGAGCGAGACTGGTGTAGACCAATACCTGTGAATGTGTTTATGAGCCTGTCTTAGTGGCCTCAATGCTTCTCCAACTGTTGTCTCTGATTATATTGAGATTTAAACAAAGAAATCGAACAACAATATTGCACAATTTATTGCCTCGCATGTTGGCAATGAGATATCTAAACCTGTGAAAGAAACCATACCAATACTGGCCCAATCCTTCACATGCTGAATCGTGATTTGGTTACATCCTAATATGAATCTAACTGATTAGAGAAATCAGACGTAGACAGTCAATATTATTTGGTCACGTTATGAGAAGAAATAAATTGGAGAACTTGGTGACAACTGGCAAGATCGAGGGGAAGAGAACAAGAGGAGGACAGAGAGGTAAATACCTGGATGGCTTAGCTACGTTATATGGCCGAGACAAGAACACTGAGCTGATCCATGACTCTGGTGATCGAGTGAGATGGTAAAACACGACCGCCCACGCTTACCGGCATGGCACATGATGATGATGAATATGAATCTCCACAGACGTGAAGTACTGGTCTTGTCGCCCCGCTGGTTTCTGTCTGAGCTAGGAGAGGGGAAGGAGAGGTCTGCATTGTAGAGCCTGTACTTTGGTGCCTGTGGGAAGAAATGTCTACACGAAGCTGTCAGATGCAAGTTTGTGGGCCTTTTTCGGGGTGAACGTTAGTGCTGCAGACTGTCAAACTGTCAACAACAACAAAACTGTCATTTACTGTCAATATAGTACCTTGCAGTGTATGGCAGGGGGGTCTTTGAGCCCGAGGTATTAAGGCCGCCTGGCTAGTTCAGTCGCCGGGAACTGTGCAGGTTAGGAATTTTCTTTTTGCCCCCGACAGAAAAAAATCCCACACCTTACCGAGGATTCGAACCCGGGTCTCATTACAGACATAAGAAGTTAAACCTTTCATTCCAGAAGGATTCATTTGGCAGATACCGACTGAGGCACCGACTCTAGCTGGACTGCACGAACTGGGCGTAAAGCCTGGTCAAGCGCGACAAATGCCGCCTAGAGAGGAGATATGTTAATCAACTCCTCATCGGAACAGTGAGCAGAAATAATTGAGGGTGTCAGCTGCACGGGAGGACTGCGCACGCATGAAAATGCTCAATGTGAATTATATCGTCCAATGTAAGTTAACATAACATAATGTAACATAACATTCCAGAGGGTTCACAAACAACTGAAACATCACAGGACAGAAGACATACCCCGTGTGGACGTCCATTTGCTGCGGGACTCTACGGCCATTGAAATAGCATGAAAAATGTATTCATAGCTATTGACCGGCACTTGAATAAATAAGGAAAAGAACTAGAAATAAAAGCTAAAGCGGTTACAACTGAATTCGAACATGTCGTCTCAAAATGGCCACAGCGCATCATTATGTGTATTTCAACGTGTGACTAGACACCCATAAGAAGTGCCTTCCAAATCTCTAATTCTATGAGTGTAGATCAATATATGTGCATGTATTTCAGCCACGTTCTCCAACATTTGATATTTCGTGACATTTAATCATTCAAAATTCTGGCATCGCTGTTGATAAAATATCATGAGAATTTCTTGTATTGTGTAGCTAACAAGTACAAATGCAATATGTCGTAGCCATTTGTCTAGTGATCAACATTATTCGCTGCACTGGTGGGCTGTGAGAATACCCGCTGTGCCATTAACAACTGGCGCATTAAGCACGGGAGTTTGTGAACAAATACGCACCCCATCTTGAGCACAAGCATTGCTGGCAACATTAATTTTATTTACTCTCATTATCATATATAAGTTCATCACTTTGAGCATGATTCTTTCTTCATACGATACTTGTGTCTTTTACGTTCTCGTCTTTTTGAAGTCGAAATTGTCAGCTTTGCATATTCCTGCTCATTTTGTAGTACAAATGGTTGGAAGACCGTATGTGGGTTCTTAAGCCTGGTCTACTGACCTTCTGGTCATCTGAGCCCTATAAACATGTCGGCTGCATATCCCGTACATGACGTCGCAGTCAACCCCAGCATTATTTTGGCTGTTTGTGATTTCTTGGCAATTTACTGTCGGTCTCCCTGGCCTAGGTGTTAAACGACTTTCTCCGCAATCCCGTTTATCCACGTGGGGTAACGCAGCGCGCGAGAATTGGAAGCGGTTCTCGCCGCGTTAGTAACTTACGGGATAAGTGAGCCGGCCGCCCAGAAAGCAATGGCACACTATTGAGCGTAATCTTGCCAAGAAATCAATGACAGCGAAAAGAAAGAAGTTTGCCGTTGCTTTCTGAACGAGCGACACACATACCATTGTATGAAAACCAACTCAAGGCGGTCTGCTGCTATAGCGCCCGCAGCATTGTTTCAAACGTGGTATGCGGGACTGCTGATTTTCGTCTGTAACTGTTTCGCCACAGAGCCTATAAAGGGTTTGCATAAATCAGAGTGAGGCTGATACGGAGATTTCCCTTCCAACCCGATACAGCAGCAGCCATCACAATTGGGACTGTGCTGTCCTCCTCCATCTTCAAGCTCAGAAACTTGGCATGAAAGTTCATATCTACAGAAAGGCAAGAGATGCATGGACCAAGTAGCCAAACTATGGATCCAGTCACAACCACCATCATCATGTGCCCTGTTTAACTGGCGTAGGTTTTCGTGTCTACCCGCAGATCTCGGTCCTTGGATGTTCTGGATCAATTCAGCTGATGATATTCCTCCATGTCATAGTCTGTCCATCCAGGATAATCTCTCTCGGTCTACCACAGCCTCTTCTCCTACTGATCTTTACAGTTCTCACGATGTTTTCCAATGCCTCTCTTCATGACCACAGAACGCAGTTTGTTCTCTATATTACAGTTGTATATAATGTTCTACTTTCATTATCCGACATCAACTTGGAGAAGACTGTAGTTATGTACCAGCCAGCTCCAGGAAATAATCACACCGTGCCGAATATCAAGGTGAACAGTCATAGACTAAGTGTTGTGGACAAATTCGCCTATCTTGGCAGCACTATGTCACAAGCTGTCACAATTGATGACGAAGTGAATGCAAGAATCTCCAAGGCCAGCGCGGCATTTGGCAAACTGTACAAGAATGTATGGGACAGACATGGAATAAGCCTGCAAACAAAGCTGAAAGTCTATAAAGCAGTTGTATTATCCACACTGCTATGTGCTTGTGAAACCTGGACTGTTTATCAGCGACACGCTAGGAAATTAAACTACTTCCACACGGTCTGCCTTAGGAAGCTATTGAAGATTAAATGGCAAGACAAGATCCCAGACACTGAAGTTCTAGAAAGAGCATCCATGCCCAGTATCCACACTCTCGTAATGAAAATTCAGATTCGCTGGGCTGGTCACTTCACTCGTATGCCAGATCACAGGCTCCCTAAACACATTTTTTACGGTGAGCTGCGTTATGGTAAACGCTCCCAAGGCAGCCAGAGGAAACATTTTAAAGACATTCTGAAAGTCTCACTGAAAGCTTTTGGAATTCATCCTGACACCTGGGAGACTGCTGCTAAAGACCGTAATTCATGGCGTACATCATTACATAAGGGAGCAGTCACTTGTGAAACAACCAGGACTGCAAGAGCTGTGAAGAAAAGGCTGGACAGAAAAACCACTGCAGGAGATCCTCCTCCTGGAACGTCAAGCATTCTTTGCCCATATTGTCAAAGAACATTTCGAGCCAAAATAGGCCTTATCAGCCATCTTAGAACTCACGGCTCCATACTTTCAACCCCACTGGATGAATTGAATGGTCATCATCATTCTTGATGGACAAACAACAACAACAACAGCCAACATAAGCACAAGACGACTACCATTGTATGCATAGATCAGCAATTAATTATTCTGCGCCCCAGAACAGGACATAATAGATTACACAATCACATGTACATAAAATTCAACATTGGTGAATCAGCCATGCGTACATTTGGATTGGTGCTGCAGACAGCAGATCATATACTTCAAGACTGCCCCGAATAAGACCTATCTAGGCGAAACCTAGAAACAACAGTGGAGGATAAACAATATGAAAGAAGAAGAAGAAGAAGAAGAAGAAGAAGAAGAAGAAGAAGAAGAAGAACCATTGTCTTAGTTAGTTAGTTAGTTAGTTAGTTAGTTAGTCGCAGTTCCAACTTCACAGCAACGGGTCGTCCCCATTATGCTCCGTTCCTGTGCCAGTGAATATCACACAAAATGCTCCCCACTGCCCAATGTGAAAAGTGGAAAAGACAGGAGTCTCGACAAATAACAGCCCGCACAGATACACTGTGCATAATGCCGCCACCAGAATGTCAACACAATAGTCCCCCACAAAACACCCAGTTCATTTCTGATGGAATCGGCAGTCATTTTCCATCTGGATGTTTCCTAGATGTTCACCCACACAGTCCACGAAATACAGTTCATCGCCGACGGCAGTGGCAGTCAACCAGAAGCCCAGCAGCCACGCATTTCTGCATAAGGCAAAAACCGGTCAACTCTGGGACATAGCCATCTGCCATTGCTCCGAACATGCAGTCATGTTCCAAAAGACCTCGGGCAGATTCAAAAGCATTTCACACGAAACTCACAGCTCACAGTGTCGCGCCACGCACTCACTCAGTAGCAGGGCGACGGAACCATCAAGCCTCCTTAGTCGCCTCTTACGACATGCGTGGTAGGCTGCAGTGTTGCTATTCTTTGCTTCCCTTATGGGCCCTGGCAACACACGGGAGAACCATTGTCTTATCCTGATGTGAGTTATCACATATGGTTGCTAACTGGCCTGTAGCAGTACTTCGATACTGGTCACCCTAGACGTAAATTTGATTCTTATCATTGCTAGCCTTTCATTCCACTGAACTAATTCCACTGTACTTTCATTCCACTGAACTAATTCCACTGCACTTTCATTCCACTGAACTAATTCCACTGCACTTTCATTCCACTGCACTTTTATTCCACTGAACTAATTCAACTGCACTTTCATTCCACTGTGCTTTCATTCCACTGCACTTTCATTTCACTGTACTTTCATTCCACTGCACTTTCACCCCACTGTCTTTCATTCCACTGCACTTTCATTCCACTGCACTTTCATTCCACTGCACGTCGTATGTCGGCTACTCAACTGTACAGATGACGAATTAGCATCAGCTAAGAAACTTTGAATATTTTGTATGTAGTTGTATCAATGTATGTTTATAGTTTGTGTGCTGACGAAGGCTTTAGCCGCAAGGTTTATGTTGTCCCTTGAGATTGTGTTCTAGTAAAGCTTGCCAATTCTACTTCTCGTTCCCATTGATATATTCATTTAATTCTTAGCATTTTGACGAAGCGACGTACTTCTATGACCTTCGGTTAATTCACACACTATTCAGTGTCGATGAATCACAGGCACACATTAGCATGGGCAGTGTTATGTAATATCCTACAACTCGTTCACTAACTTCGATGCGCAAGTTGAGTTGCGCTGAAGTTCTTTATCTGATACTATGGAACTCTGCCTGTGTTTGAGTTATTCTGCATATCTCAGTGTTACTTTGTTACTGTGTCTATGCTTACTTCTTATTTGGTCCATGCTGTGTGGATTTGGCTATCATGTCTGTCCAGTCTTCTGTCCCATTTTCTGCCAATCACTTATGATACTGATGTTTCTTTATGCCATTATGTTCAACTGCCCCCCCCCCCCCCCCCCCCCACCCGAAAACTTCCTCTCCTGTCTGCTGTGTTATTGTGCATAATTTCATTAGCTGCGGTGTCCAGATCTCAAGTGTACACCGTTATTGTAGCAAAATTAATCAAGCAAAGCAATAATATAATCCAGGTTTTGAGACGATGAGAGCACAGGATGATGATTTGGGAGTTTGGGAAGAAGACGCAATAGGTCACAATTTATGCTAGTGACAACAATCGCTTACCCTGGCTTTGCCAATGTGTTGAAGGGAAACGAGGCAAGATATCAATCGATTGTTTTTAAACGCTGACACACGGTATTCATCTGCCGATTGCAAAATGCGATTTCAGGGGCGGGGACACTATATTATGAAAGGATAACGTCAATGGCCATGTAAGTTGTCTGTTTTTGAAGCAATTTAGAGGGCCACATTAAACGCAGGCCGTAGGGCTGGTCGATACCACAAGCCAGCGCGCCCAGGCTTTGACGTCAGGTCTGATGTCATGAGCAAGGAAACAAAAATAGAAACATAAGGTGACTCCCTACATATGTAGCAAAAGTCAACATAGAACAACTAGCGATTTAAACGGCTACGTTAAACTGAAGCTTGATTAGTTAAATTGTCATTTACGGTAGCACTCCTGTCAACTGAGATATACAGCTTGAAGGTTAGTTATCAGTTGCGTTCCATTATATGCATGTATGTTATTAATATTAATTATGATTCATTACTGTGCGTGCCTTGGTCTAAATTATACCGGTGTTCTCTATCGGACGACTTCAACGAAGTCGCTTTTAAGTTGCTTTAAGTAAATATTATGATAAGAATTAGAACTTAGTATTACTGATAATTCGTTGTAAAGTCAAGAAGTATCATAATTGTCACACGATATAAGCGTGCACAGGTGCGGGCTGGCAAACACGGCAAGTCTGTCGGATGGGTGAGTCACTTTAAAAGTATGATAGTTTCACCGACATGTTATTAGTTGCGCGGTGAGTTATTTTTACCTCGGAGCGCAGTTAATCGTGGTTTCATTTAAAAAAACATGACAGGATATGAAACCGTTTTATGCTCTTGTGTAACTACGGTAGAAGCAATATTGTGTGTAAATGAAGTATTTGTCCGTGTTTATTTCCTTTGGGAAATCATCACTTAGGATTCGAATGAGGTATGTATGGTGTGCGGACAGTCTTAATGTTTGCGCGGTAAGTTATTTGTGTTTTCTTAGCTTGGGTATCTGTTCGAGTGTCGATTGTTATTCGGTATGTAAGATACACTCATTTAAAGGGAATGTGTCAGCAATACATTTACTAAACATTTGCCGATTTAATTCATCCTAGGCCTAGACATTCATCATTAGTATATTGTTTAACTCGTAACTGATGAAGATCATAATCAAGATTTTGTCGATTGGAGAGGGCAATCACGCTTCTCCATGTCTTGAGATCTCCAATAGAATGTATCAATTCATGTGCTTACATGTTCCCTTGCCTTTATGACAGACTGAATAATCTGCTTTAGTGTCTTTCCTATATCTCCCTTTCCTGTATCTCTCTTTACTGTATCTCTCTTTGCTGTATCTCTCTTCTTTATATGTCTGTCATATATCTCGCTTTCCTATATCTCCCCATCCTATGTCTCACTTTAATATATCTCTCTTTCCTGTATATCCCTTCCCGTACATGATACACCTTTGTTACTCCTTCTGTCCCAGACAGTTGTCACGTTAACCCATACTGCCATACATGATACACATTTGTTACTCTTTGTATCTCAGACAGTTGTAAAGTAGTTAACCATACTGTCGTATACGATAACATGTGTTACTCTTCCTGTCCCAGACACGTCACGCTAACTCATACTGCCGAACACGATACGCGATTGTTTACTACTCCTGTCCCAGACAGTTGTCACGCTAACCCATAAATCCGAGATGTTTCTTTTAACCTCACCGTGTTCCCCACCTGCTATTTTAACAGCTTCGGATCCACAGTTATTACTTGACAGTCAACTCTGTGAGCAAGAAAGAGCAAAAGTAACAACTGCCTGCCATAGAAACAGGTAGAGAGAACAACACAAACTACTGACACTTTCTGTCGCAAGCAATTATTGTAGTATCTAGGGGCGGATGAAGATATTTTGCGGTCCTAGGTACGTTCACGATTTAATGCCCCCCACCCTCTCTCTTATATCATCGAGATATTGACTACAGCACTCTTTGAGTTCCGATTGGTCTATAAATATATGTATCTAGCATCACATACTCACACACTCTATACAAATTAGAGAGTGTAAACAGCATCTGTTTCTTACTTTCACACACACACACACAGGCTGGTTGGAAATAAGAAAAATCTCCGTCTTCGAGCTAATGACCAAAAACATACCCACAATTGACATGGTAACACTCTGGGAGAACCTTAAGATGCTCTGTCACCCTCAGCCAGTGTTTCCAGGTGTAGGTGCTGAACTTGCCTGTAATACGTTAGTTGGAAACATTTCGGATTTATCTTCTCTTCGCCTCTCGTCCTCAGAGCCACACTTAACCTCAAACTCAAGCCTTCTTAACCTTAAACTGGTATTTACTGTCTGTTACGGTCTCTTCTCTTAGAAGTCATCATCATCATGTGCCATGCCTGTAAGCGTGGGCTGTCATGTTTTGCCATCTCACTCAGTTACCAGAGTCGTGGATCAGCTCAGTGGTCTTGTTTCGACCTTGCCATGTGGTCAAGTCATCCAGGTATTTACTTCTCTGCCCTCCCTTAGTTCTCTTCCCCTCGATCTTGCCAGTTGTCACAAAGTTCTCCAATTTATTCCTTCTCATAACGTGACCAAAAAATTGTGACTGCCTACGTCTAATTTCTCTAATCATTTACGGTTTTCATTTGTTTCTTGTAGGACTTGGTCCGTTGGTTTTTCTGTCTGTCCATTGTATTCTTTGCATTCTCCTCAGAAAACACATTTCCACAGCCATCAGATGTTTTTCAGCTTGACTGCTCATTGTCCAAGTTTCACATCCATACAAAAGCGCAGGTTCTATGTAACACCTCAACTCTTTTTCTCGTTGCAAATGACATATTTTTATTGGTCAGTATGTTTTTCATCCTGCAAAAGGCTGCCTTCACCATGGCGATTCTTGTTCTAATCTCTTCAAGGCATCTCTCATCAGATGTTATGACTGCTCCGAGATAATTGTACCGAATCACTTGTTTAAGAACGTTCCCATTTACTGGTATATTACATTGTGGTATTTCCTTCTTCTTAATCATCATCATCATCATCATCATCATCATCATCATCATCATCACATCTTCCACTTCTGCCGTAAAGCGTCGTGGGGAGGAATAATTTGCGCTCCAGCGCCCGGTGGGCGGCACTTGATAGTGTCATTCCGTGTGATTGTACAATGTCTTTGATGTCGTCAATCCATTTTCTTCTTGGACGTCCTCTTGGTCTCGTCGCAGATGATCTTTGATGTAAGGCCAGTGATGGTAGTTGCTGGTGTTGCATTCTAACGACATGGCCAAACCACTTGATCTTCTGTCTTTCAATAAATGTGGCACAAGGTGTTGATCCCACTGTCTGTCTGATAACAGCATTTCTTACTCGGTCTCGGATTGTTAAGTTGGCAGCTCTCCTCAGGCATCTCATCTCGCAGGTGTTGATTTTGCGAGAGTGTGATTTGGATAAAGTCCAAGTTTGAGATTGGTAGCATAGGGTTGGTGTGAATATGCTGTTTATTATCTGTCGTTTTGCGGACATGGGTATATTTGGATGTTTCAGTAAGGGTGATAGTTGATATGTAAGTGCACTAGCTTTTTGACATCTGATTTCAATTTCTCTGTCCAATCTGCCATCTTCTGTGATCATACTTCCAAGATATTTGAATTCTTTAACTTGTTTCAGAGATGTGTTATTTATCTGTATACTTAGTGGGCCTGGCGATCTGCTAACTTGCATTACTTCGGTTTTGGCTGTGTTTATACTCATATTGTATCTGCTGCAGGTTGAACTCAGATTAGTAATATGATTTTGTAGTCTGCCCTCATCGCTGTAAAACAGGCACTGATCGTCTGCAAATAGAAGTTCATTTATTTCCTGTGGATCAGTTGTTTCATCTGGAGTAAAGAGTTCTAAATTTTCTGAATCTGTTCTGTTAAGACTTGCTTCTTTGTATATTCTATCCACGTAGGCATTAAATAGCAGAGGAGAGAGCACACATCCCTGTCTCCCTCCTGTATTGACTGTGAACATATCTGATATTCCTTCTTGTGTTCTTACTGCACGCCGGCTCGATTGATACGTGGCTATGATATTTTCTAGCAATTGACCCTGTATCCCACAGTCTTCAAGGATGGTCCATAATTTGTATCTGTCTACTCTATCGAAAGCCTTTTCTTGATCTACAAACATAATATTCTGCTGGCCACTATATTCTATAGTTTTTTCACATAATTATCTAAGTGTAAATAGTGCATCTTCTTAATGACGACCATAAACTGTGTTTTCTTACACTTAGAGGTCAGTAGTCTTCAAAACACCGCCTTTCACTCGTCAAGTGCTCCAACTAGCGGCCGTCGTCGAAGCCAAGAGGTCCGCACGCTGGTCGCCTGCTACTCCAGTGCAACTTTCAATTATCGTCGGGACAGCTCGTGACGTACTTGAGCTATCACCCTCAACATATGCCCTGCGAAATGACGTAGGCGAGTGTGTATCCCCACAGATGCCGGCCCTTGGCTTTACGATCAATGTAATGTAGAATACAAGAAACAAATGAAAACCGTAAACTGATCAGAGAAGTTAGACGTAGACAGTCATGATTTTTTTTATACACGTTATGAGAAGAAATAAACTGGAGAACTCGGTGACACTGGCAAGATTGGGGGGGGGGGAGGAGACAAGAAAGGCAGAGAGGTAAATATATAGATGGCTTGGAAAGTCGAAGCAAGAACACAGAGCTGATTCACGACTCTGATGACTGTATGAGATAGCGAAACATGACCGCCCACGCTTATCGGCAATGGAAAAGATGATGATGATGAAAGTAGAATATCTCAGAAATCAAGAAACAAAGGAACGTTTTGGTTTTTAAGAAACAAAGGAACAGTTTATGGTCACAGTCTCTGGTAAGTACCTACGCAGCTACTGAAAGACAGTAAAGCTGTTGGTCCACATGGTATCCTATCTGAAGTTATTGAAGCCAACATAGACATCTCGACTGAACTGTTGCACAAATTATTTAGCAAAGTTTGCGAGATCGAAAAAAAGTACCAACAGACTGAATTCTTATTACTTTTAGGCTGGGCCGACCTGGGACCTGGAAGTTTTTTTGTTTTTTTTTAAACTAGCGGGCCGACAACACACAAAAATATGAACAAATACCTCAGATAGACATACCAGTTTTATAAACAGCAAAGAGATAAAGGCCATCCACGGGAGCTAGACCTTGTTTGGGGTGGGAACAATGTATGTAGGCGAACTACTTAGGCTAAACTGTATTAAGAACCTATAGTACAACACAAGCACACTAATTAAAGTAACACTTCTTAGAACATGCATCTTTCCTGTGGCGACACGCAGATGTAAATCGTGGACCATTTCGCAATCACTAAAGAAGAAAATCGAGGCTTTTGAGCTGAAATGTTCCAGGAATGTTCTACAAGAATTGAACATCGAAGACAAGTGGCTCATAAACAATATGGTGTTCCGGAAACTGGAATACTTTTGCCATATTAAACGTCGCGGTGGCTAAGAAAGAACATGATTGGAGGCTGGAAGAAAGAACATGATTGGAGGCTGGAAGAAAGAACATGATTGGAGGCTAGAAGAAAGAACATGATTGGAGGCTGGAAGAAAGAACATGATTGGAGGCTAGAAGAAAGAACATGATTGGAGGCTGGTTTACTGGAACAGGCAAATGTCGACCAGTATCAGAAAGGACAGAGAACACTGTACAACCTCGGGTACGAAAATGCCCGAGAGGGGAGAATTGGCAAGGGATCGAGCCACTTTTCAACGGGCACTGAAGAGAGCAACATTCTGCAAAGAACCTGCTAAATGATGATGATGAGGCGAGATATTACAAGATATGCTCAAATGGAGATCGTAGCTGCATAATTGATGCTAAATATTTGTGAATGTGAAAAGAGACGAAAATACTGTGTCGTTCGTCGACCGTCCTTGTCAAATCTCATGTTCACTGGCAGTTGCAAATAGAGCACGGAACATATGATTCACCAAGAACTTTGTAGAATTGTTTATGATTGGGTTAATTTTGCAGCTAAAGTTTTTTGTGGTATGCGGTAGCAAGTCTAATGCCAACCTTCTATATTCGCCTCTAACATGAACGGTAGGTTGTGGTCTTACAATTCTTTGCTTCCAGTATATATGATTACCACTCATTTTAGTTGTTATTATTACTATATGATTTGTTTATAACATGTATTTTGTATTTTACTTACTTCCAGAAACACGTCTCCTACAGCACGTATCTCTGACTGATACCTTGTAGGAAATGATTCAAGCACAGTTCACTTCACACCAATATTGTCATCAATTGTTTTCATGGCTTGTGGAAACAAAGCTAACAGCCTGAGGGACGCCCATTATACGTTAGACAGCTTGCGGATACTAGTGTTGGTTTACTCTAGAAACCGCAATCAACTGGGAGGACATATAATTCGGTTTTCCGTTTCGTTTTCATGGCATTCTAGATTGAGGAAGACCTAGATATAGACGAAATTTATTAACTTATCTTACAACAGCAGATCTTAGTGGCCCGAGTGACACGCTTGGTACAAGAGAGAGGGGACACAAAACCCAACATATCGCATACAGGAAGGCAAATAAGGAGAGTTAACATAAGCTGTGGGTTTCAGACCGTCATCAGATAAACAAGACAAAACACAAGAGTTGTCACCATAACGTGACTCACATCGTCGTTTTTTATTTATTTACGAGAAATCAGAATTTAAAGCAAATAATGTAATAGCTAAATAAAAGAAGACACTGAGGCTGATACAGTTATTCATATACCGAAACGTTCAATTTGAGTCTGAGGTGTTAAAAATTTCGTCGTGTCGGGTATCTTGTTACAACTATAACCTGTTTCAATGACAGAACTAGAAAATTAAAATTTAAAGTGTTGATTAAAAACAAACTTGAAATCTCCATCGCAACATCGTCCGTATAACTTTTGCTAGTTTATCGATTTACAAAACGACAATGATGTGCCAATGTCTCAGCCGAAAAGACTATAAATCTCATACATGTTGCACGAGGCTGAGTCAGAACATGCTGATGGCAAATATTGCATCCGGCAGAACCAGCAGCGCTAGCGTGGGTAGACAGGTCTCAACTGAAACCACCCTTGCTTCTAGTAACATCTCGTGTGATAGGATACAGCAACACACAGATACCACTTCAGTTATACCGTCCAGTAGCCATTCAGAGGAAATCGTTTCTCCGGCCCTGAGCTGTATTACCTCTTCACAATCGTTAGAAGATGATAAGTCGAAGATGTCGAGTAACAATCAGCTCGCCCCAAAGTGCAGACGCACGATACTAACTTTACAGATATAAACAGTTACAGGTGCGAAACACATTTAAGAAGCTTAACGCCGCGAGAAGTCTTTCAACATAATAACCTCGTTGGCTGGAACGAGTGGAGCATCCATAAAAGCAACATCTACGACAACGGGAAAGTAAATGAAATTTTGTTTCAATTACTCGTTGATACAAACAAAACAAGAACAGATAAACAACACGTGGATACGAATTTAGTCGACAGTTATCCTAACAGTGGCTACCATCCCGAAGTTTAACTTAGAAAGTACGGTAGTGTGGAATACAAACGTAATTCAGGTCCTCTTAACAAGTGAATTGGACCAGGCAACGGTAGAAAAATATGCACGGTCCTGTTGTGTTGGCAATCTCGTCCGACATACTGATGCTAAATATTACGAGGATTTATACTTATGACATCGAACGGTTGTTGAAACGATCTCATTCGAGAAAGCTGTGAAGGTACAATCACCGTTTACACAAAAGACTATATGCAGTTACTTCAACGCTGGATGAAAACTCGCAGAAGTCTTCATCTGGAAAATTCCCGGCTTCCTGTTGGCGACGTCAATGAATGTCGTTTCCCATTGCCCGAAGACGTCCAACAAAACCCCGAAGTCTGCGATCATGGGTTGAAGATTGGGAGCAGTTTGACTTGAGCATTCCAGTTAGCGGAGCTTGGGTTGTGATTGAGACGGACAAAGTTGACCTGGGAAACACGCACGAGATCTATCTTTCCACGTTAAAATCTCACGTCGATTTGACGCCCTTCGACACAACAATAGATGGCGAAGCCGCCTGGCAGGTCATTCCAGAAAATCTTGTCGCAAAAGATATTATGACAGAAGCACAGAGACTAACAGAAAGTGAAAGAATAAAACGCAAACATTTTCTCGATCCAGAAAGAATGGAGAGACGACGCCGAGATATATTGCAGTACTTTACTGATAAGTATAAATATAACATTGAAAAGGTTAACAATTTTTCAAACTGGGCTGATTCAATGAAACACGGCGAAGCGAAATTTATTCATTTATGTAATTTGTAATGAAGTGTTGAGTGGGCTTACTTCTCCACATCGCATATTGTTCGGAAACGTGTCTCAGGTGTGTCCGGCTTGTTTCTCAATGACTCATTAACACCTTCATTAACACCCCTCAAGCGATGGTGTGCGTGAGTTGAGAGACACTATTTGTGTGAACACCGCCAGCCAGAGGCTGGTTTTTGACGGGGGGAGGGGAGGTGGCGCGACGCCATCATTTTTTGCTGTAATTTATTGACACGTATCAGAAAACGTGGTCTAACAGATAAGAGCGCTCACTCTTAAACTTCCGTTGCGCCGATGGTGAGGTAAGGTGTGCAATCCCTAATTAAGTTGAACTTAAACGTTGACTTCTCGTTCAGAAAACAAGGGCAAGCAACTGAAAGTACAATTGTCTAGAACAGTGGTTCCTCCCAGGGTGGGGGGGGGGATTTTAGGGTTTCCCAACGGGTGGGGTGGGGGTGGGGGAATTAAGATTATTTCAAGATCGCGTTAATACAATAACTGTAAGTAGACCCGCAAATCACGTTTTATGTAGACTCTAGACCTGTTCTAGTATGTGTTATTAAATTTAGCTTCCATTTTTACGTGTACTGTGTAGGGGTGGGGGATGTATAGGGGGATTTATAGGGAGGAAATACGAAGGGGGGGGGGGAATGACGTTCTGAACATGTGATGAAAGGGTGCATGGGCCAAAAGAGGTTGAGAACCACTGGTCTAGAATATCAACCTGGGTTAGATCTTAGCGTCCTGTAAAAGAACATGCGACATTAAAATAAATTGATAAGTATAAATGTACCGCTAAAAACATCAAACTGCTGAAAACTGAGCTGAAGAGATGAATTATACATTTATTAATTTACGAGTGTATAACGGCTTCAAAAGTTCCGAAAATAAAACCTCAACCCACTGTAGTGGGTTAGCAGATGAACTTCAGTTAAATAAGACTTCTAGTCTACTGCAACTTGAAACTGCACTGTACACATCATTTCTACAATGGGCATGAACATGAACTGGTTTGAGTATCGCCCGGAGAGCTTATTTAAGCAACCCAATGGAAATATGTTTATGTGACAGTCCTTTTTGCTTTATCAATGTTGCTCAATATACACACACAGTATGGGACCATAGAGGCTTTCTCTTCATCAATTATGTATTCATTAATGATAAAACGCCTTCCTAGTCGAGCTATCAACAACTCATAAACTATGGCCATAATATTACCAAAGTGAAATCGTTTGGTATACTGTATTCGACAAACAATAAACGACTGCTCACATATAGTGCGGAGTTAACAATTAGGCTGTTCCCGTCGATTTTATGCAAATCAAAAAAGGTTCGTGTTAAGTTTGAAATTACCGTGTAATAACAAATGTTTCACATTCGAACAATACGTGTGATTATGTGTTTTAATTGTTTCAGCTAAAGTATTATTCATTTCACGTGATATATAACTCTGCAGTGTGCACCTGACGAGATACAACGAAATATGCCAGGCAATAAATCGTGCAATATATTGTTAGTGGCTTCTGTAGTTAAATATGTATTCGCGATTTACTGGAACATGGCATACACGACAGATAGGACTGGTGACAAAGTATCGCCTGTGAAGGGGTAGAGACGTGAAACAAGAATGGGTGGTTGTTTGGTCCAGAATACTCAGTTCTAAGTCCTACCTCGGATTCATTAGCACCTATCGGAATGAGATTGGTGTGGATATTTTTCTCTGGCGTCAGTATCAAAGTACTCGCCTCCACTCTCCCCTTCCCCGAAGCTCAACTGTAGACTGCATCGCCACAGCCTTGGCAAAATTAGGACAATTTACACATATTTTTAGCTATAAACCGCCGATGGGTGACGTTGCGATAGTCTAGTTTGATAATTTGGTCGCGTCTAGCGTGTGCCGCGTAGTTACACACCCGCCTCATACGCCAGTGATCCGGAGTTCGATCCCGGGTCCAGTCAAGGCACTACTGACGGGCTCAAACGAGAGCGAAACTCGAGTCTAGTGCTTCCATATTGACGTGGACAAGGCCTTAGGTTCGTGCCGGAATACGATCATCGTTGCCAGTAGTGGGTTGTGCTCAATGTTTAAATTTACACATAGCCAGTCATTTGTAGTTTGTTTATTCTGATGTATATACCTGGTTTTCTCGCCGGTGATACACACTTCGTGCACTGCGTTAATTTTCACCTATTGATTTGAAGTGGATTCCAGAACACTACAGGATTGTCACGGTGCGACGACGAGCTTTCCTGATTGCAATCATTTCACACGTCTGTGGCACTTTTTGCATTGATATTATTTGTGCTTTCTCATACATTCCTTTACTTCTAAGTGTGCCACGTTAATCAGTATTATTGTATTTATGATAACAATGGAAAAGATGTGTGTAATTGTTTACTTATTGGAGACAACAGAGATGTGGTTTCTGAGACGAATGTTGTGAGTACCCCGGACAGCCAGAGCAACTAACAACAACGATTGCTTTGAATGTTGTTAATGAAAGTAGAACATTAACGCAACTATTAGACAGAGACGGTGTTCTTTGGCCATGTAATGAAAAGAAAGGCATCAGAGGACAAGGCGAGTGGAACCATCAGTGGTAGAGGCAGATCAAGAGAAATGATGCTGGATGGACCTAAGCCGGTGGTATGGAATAATATATCATCCACATAACTTATCCAGAACACCAAGGGCCCCCGGGAAGGTGAACCCGGTCAACAAATGCCCGCAGAAGTAGGATGTGTCGGCCTAACGGCACAAGAACGCAGCTCTGCTGTAAACAGGCACAACGCAGTCACATCCGGAAAAAAAAA